>CAUYON010050706.1:0-16019 GCA_963573935.1 Arctocebus calabarensis | reverse complement strand
TTTTTTTTTTTTTTTTTTTTTGTAGAGACAGAGTCTCACTTTATCGCCCTGGGTAGAGTGCCGTGGCGTCACACTGCTCACAGCAACCTCCAGCTCTTGGGCTTAAGCGATTCTCTTGCCTCAGCCTCCCTTGTAGCTGGGACTACAGGAGCCCGCCACAGCGCCCGGCTATTTTTTTGTTTTGCAGTTCGGCCGAGGCTGGGCTTGAACCTGCCACCTTCGGTATATGGGGCCGGCGCCCTAGTCGCTGAGCCACAGGAGCCGCCCAGAGATTTTCAAATATTTATTTTCAATTCTCATAGAATTTTTTGTTTTTTTTAAAACATAGTCTCAGTGTGTCGCCCTTGGTAGAGTGCTGTGGTGTCACAGCTCACAGCAACTTGAAACTCTTGGGCATAAGTGATTCTCTTGCCTCAGCTTCCCAAGTAGTAGGGACTACAGGTGCCCACCACAATGCCCGGCTATTTTTTGGTTGCGGTTATCATTGTTGTTTGGCAGGCCAGGCTGGATTCGAAGCTGCCAGCTCTGTGCCCTAGCCGCTGAGCTACAGGTTTTAGCTATAGCTAAATTTTTTTTTTTTTTTGCAGTTTTTGGCTGGAGCTGGGCTTGAACCCACCACCTCTAGCCTATGGGGCCAGTACCCTACCCCTTTGAGTCACAGGAGCTGCCCTACTCATAGAATTTTTTTTTTTTTTTTTGAGAGACAGAGTCTCACTTTATTGCCCTCAGTAGAGTGCCGTGGCATCACACAGTTCACAGCAACCTCAAACTCCTGGGCTCTGGTGATTCACTTGCCTCAGCCTCCCGAGTAGCTGGGACTACAGGCACCCACCACAACGCCCAGCTATTATTTTTGTTGCAGTTTGGCTGGGGCTGTGTTTGAACCGACCACCCTCACTCAGTATATGGGGCTGGTGCCCTACCCATTGAACCACAGGCGCCGCCCAAATTTTTTAAGGAAATAAATTTGATAGCTTGTCTTGTCTGAACTCTCTTTATCATCAGTTTTATAAAATTAACCTGTCGACTTGAAATTTTTTTGCTTAGCTTTCAGCATGTGCTATTTATTTAACCATTAATCTGTCAAAATTTTATTTCATTGAAATCTCCTATTTACATTGTTCTTAAGTTTAACTAATTTTCATTGTACTTTCTATAGATTTTCAAGTAGTCAGCTGCATAGCTATTGTATTAAAATAGCATACTACCTGTATACAAATATGTACTCATATGCATACAGACATAAATCACTGAAGACATTTGCAAAATTTGACACAACCTAGTTTCAACAACTTTCAAATGGTCCCTCACCATTTTTTGCTGCTAGCAGATTATCTGATGGATATATAAAAATAAATATGGAGTATATCACAATTTTCATGTTTTTATTAACCATTTTATCTGACATGCATACTACCTATCTGCATTTAAATACACAGAATATAATACTTCTTCGACATTTTAAGTACTTTGTGAAATTTTTTGCACAGTGCAAATAAAATTTAATGTACTGATTTATTCACTGTGGAAAATGTCAACTACCTTTTTTTTAGCAGATTATTACCTACATGAATATTCTTAAAGGAACTGTTCATTAGGGAATTGAATATTTTGCATTTTGATCATGTTTACATGATCAGTATTAACAGTTGCCAGAGAGATCAACATCATTTGTCCTCCCTCATTCTAACAAACCAAAAACACTTTTTTGAGTATAGACAAATATCAAGCTTATTATTGAAAATGTTTTAGTTGCTTTTGCTATTATTATCATTTGCAGCTAGATTCTTTCTTTTTTTTTTTTTTTTTTGGCCGGTGCTGGGTTTGAACCTGCCACCTCCGGCATATGGGGCCGGCGCTCTACTCACTGAGCCACAGGCACTGCCCCTAGATTCTTTCTTAATTAATCGATAATTTACATTATTTTTAGAGACATTTAATTTTGAAGTTTGATTTTAAGAACTTTGCACAAGTAACCTTTGGAAACTTTTTTAAATATTAGGAAATGCATATAAGGCAGCGGTTCTCAGCCTGTGGGCTGTGACCCCTTTGTAACAATGAAAATACATTGCGACATTAGGAAGGATGAGAACCACTGCTATAAGGAGACTATAAATTAAATTTTTTTTTAAATGAGCTTGTTAGAGGTATTATGCTGTGATTTTCACACTTAGCTACATATTGAAATCACATAAAAAGCCTGCGCTTTCCACCAGATCAATTAAATTAGACTTTAGCTTGTTTTTAAAGCATCCTGTTTGATCCTACTACACAGCTGGCTTGAAAACTCTTAATGCTCAATCTGGACCCATGTTAGAAACTCCTGGGAAGTTCTTAACAATGCAAGTGGCTGTGCTCCCCTGTACCCCTGTAGAAATTTGTATTCACTTGGTTTGTGATGGAGCACTGCGTTAATGTGTTACAAAAGCTTCCCAGATGATTTTAATAAACAGCCATGGTTGAAAGACTCTGGTCTCATGGAAAAGGAACTGAATTAGAATCAGGAAACTTGGTATTCCAGTCCTAATTCTATAAATCACCTAGCATATGGCGATTGTAAAATGGAGGTAGTAATGGCTTATATACCTGACCGATAGTGTTACAGTTGAATAAATAGTATACACAGAAGTTCTTTGCAATAAAGTGCTATGCAGGTGGGAGCAATTATGATTTACCATACAATTGCTACTGTAAAGTGGTATGTTTAGTTTGACGCTAAGTCTTGTATTCTTCTTGGCAGAAAGATGCTAGGTTTCTGAGACAGAAGGAAACTTAGGCTGCTTGGTATCTCCAGGGTATATCATTATGATTCTTAAAGTTTATGGCATTTTTGTGCATATTATGCTGCTAAGTGGCTGTAGGTGGCCAGGAGCAGAAGATGGGAGAAAAAGATGAGTCGCCCCAGCTGGTGATTTAAAAAAAAAAAAAGTCAGTTTATATAATTAGTAACATCTTTATTACACCTTCACAGAGACAGGGTGGGCAATGGTGGAGCCATTTACGTGATTTAACTTTTCAAACCCTTGCCCATGGTACTTGTTCTCAGTGTCTTTTTGTCACTTCTGTCCCTACTGCCCTCATGTTTAAGCTTCCAAAAATTTACCCATATCCTAGGTGAGGACAGAGAGAGAGGAAGGAACCCCAAAGGTAAATAGCTTATGAATGGTTTCCCAGCATGACACAAACTTCAGGACTGTGTGATAGCAGAAGGTGTTTCTCACCTTGGAAGGGTGAGAGTTTACTATCCACAGCATTCTCTGGTGTGTTGGTCTTAGTACAACCTCTTAATGGATTCATCAGCTGTTTCCAAGCAAAATACCAGTACCTTTTGTTAAAGGTTTTAGAGGCTCCCAAACGTATATTTGACTGTAAGTTATTGACTATTTTGTTTTGCATGATTCTGCTTTGGGAGTGCTTCAAATATAAGCCCTTTCTTATCTCTGAAGTCTGTGATTCATATGTGATTGGTTGTCTTTCTGGAAAGATCAGCCTGATGCAACCTATCCTAGTTTTCAAATTCAGAAAGGAGAAATGAACCTTTCCCATCTGGGACAGAGGAAGATGAAAAATAACATGTCTGAATTTTAATGTTCCTGGCCAGGAGCTCACTTTTCATATAAAAAAAGGACGTGTTAACGGATAACCTGAAAAGAAGGCTCACCAACTGAAGCTAAGTGTGCAGCTGATATTAAGACATTGCAGGAAGAAATTACTTGGAGCAGTGTTGTGTGTTCTTTTTTTTTTTTTGCAGTTTTTGGCTGGGACTGAGTTTGAACCTGCCACCTCCAGCATATGGGGCCAGTGCCCTACTCACTGAGCCACAGGCACCGCCCTGTTGTGTGTTCTTAATTCTCATAAAAGTTCAGTTCCTTGATTGTAACAACTCTATTCATTTCTACATGCATTCAACTAATAATGAGCACATACTCTGTTCCAGGCGTTATTCTGAGAGATAGGAATATACCAGTAAAGAGGCAGGTTTCTGGCCTTTTCTAACTTAACTAGGAGGTAGAGACAAGCAAATGAGTAGTCACACAACCGTAGGATGAGTGTTGTGATAGAAGGAGGGTGCTTGGCATGGAAGCTCAAGAAAACCTTTCAGAGGAATTATCATCACAGCTCAGACCCAGAAGAAGGAGAGTAGTCAACTGAGAGAGAAGGATATTTCAAGTAGAAAGAACATCATATAGACCAGAGGTTCAGAGTACAATCTATGGAGAAATTCCCTGAGAAGGAGCTATTTTTTATTTCCCCAAAGCTATGAGATCACCAAGGAAGATAGAATTGGTGGAGAGTAGGTACCACAGTGAAATCCCTACATGCAACAGTAGGAAAGGTGTGGTTCCATCTCAACATGAAACAGTGTCAAATCATTTAGTAGATGGTACATGATGTGGTGGCAACCAGCTCAGGGAGTTAACAGGGAGAATTAGCATATATTTAATGCTCAAGTTGCTGTAGTAACATATGCCTTGTAATAAATTGTCACTCTCTCGTGTTTTCTTTAGTTAATGATCTTCTGGGGCCATATTTTGTCTGAAGAACCTGATATTAAAATATCTCCCATAGTTCCTTCAGCCAACCTTGAAAACAATCTTATTTTGACTTTAAATTGGTAGCTTCAAGTTTCGGAGAAACATACAGGATACCAGAGTCATTTCAAACATGATCTCTGGAGACAAACTACTTGCCTTTGAATCCCAGCTTCAACTATTATTAGTGTGTGATCTTGGATGAGTTAATTAACCCTCAGTAATATACTTCAGTTTCTCTACCTCTTACAATTGAATTAAATAATACACATGTATGTAGATTGAGCCCGGTGGCTCATGCCTGTAATCCTAGCATGCTGGAAGGCTGAGGCAGGAGAATTGAGATCAGGTTTCTGACAAAATTTAGAAGTTAGCCAGTGGTGATAACATATTCCTATAATCCCAGGTACATGACAAGGAGGATCACTTGAGCCCAGGAGTTGGAAGTTGCAGTTAGCTGTGATGACCCCACTGCATTCTACCTGGGGCAACAGAATAAGAATCTGTTTCCAAAAACAAATGAATAGCAATAACAACAACAAACCCCCCTAATAATATATGTAGTGTTCTAGAATCAACTATTGGTATATAGGAAGTGTTCAATAAATGTTTTTATTTCAAAATATGGAAGGGGGCACAAATGTTTTTGTTACATGGATTGTTTTTGTAATGCTAGAGTCATGGCTATAAGTATGCCCATCACCCAAATAGTATTAATTGTAGCCATTAGGTAGGCTTATGACCCTTTCCTCCTGCTTGATTTCTACTGTGGTAGAAAGTCTCTGTGCACATGTGTATTCATCAGTCAGTTCCAATTTAATAGCAAGTGCATTTGGTGTTTTTCCATTCTCTAGATACTTCACCTCAGATAATGTTCTCTGATTTCATCAAAATTGTTGCAAAAGATATCAATTCATTTTGTATTACTCGGTAGGTACTCCATGGTATACATATGCCACTATTTATTTATTTATTTATTTATTTATTTGAGACAGAGTCTTACTTTGTCACCCCTAGTAGAGTGATGTGACGTCACAGCTCACAGCAACCTCAAACTCTTGAGTTTAAGTGATTCTCTTGCCTCAGGCTCCCAAGTCGCTGGGATTACAGGTGCCTGCCGCAACGCCCTGCTATTTTTTGTTGCAATTGTCATTGTTGTTTAGCTGGCCTGGGCCAAGTTTGGACGTGCCAGCCTTGGTGTACATGGCTGGCACTATAACCACTGTGCTACGGGCACTGAGCCCATGTACCACATTTTATTAATCCACTCATGAATCAGTTGTGAATTTTGTGTAGGTATCTTTTTAATAAAATGACATCTTTTTATGAAATTTATTAAATTATATTAATGGCATCTAGTAAGATTACTGGATCAAATAGTAGGTATGCTTTTAGTTCTTTGGGGAATATCCATACTGTTTTCTATAGAGGTTGTGCTAATTTGCAGTCCCATCTATAGTGTACAAGTGTTCTCCTCTCTTTGTGTCCACACCAGCATCAGTTGTTTTCAGAATTCTTAATAAAAAAAATATTCTAACAAGGGTATGGTGATATCTCATTGTGGTTTTAATTTCTGTTTCCCTGATGATTAGTAATGTTGAGCTTTATGAATACGTTTATTGGCCATATCTCTATCTTCTATTGAAAAACTTCTGTTCATGTCTTTTGCCTACTTTTTAATGGAGTTGTTTGGTTTTTTCCTTGCTGATTTTCTTGAATTCTCTGTAGATTCTAGATATTAGCCCTGTATCAGATGTGTAGATTACAACTATTTCCTCACATTTGGTAGGTTGTCTTTTTGCTCCGTTGATTATTTCCTTAGTTGAACTGATCAATAAATGCTAATAGTTGATACCATCACACCTCCAGTTTTAGCTCATCAATTGGAATTGGGTCAAGTTTCAACTTCCAGATAAGATTCAAACTGCACTTACCCAAGTTATTCCTGCATACCTTGATTACCTGTTAATTGTCTCTGCAACGTGGCTTGACAAATTGTACCAAATAATGCTTTTACTTGTCCTCTAACCTTGGCATATGACTAACTCCCCAATTGTATTGATTAAAAAAAAAGATGTTTCTTTAAATCTTCAGAATACCTCCCTACAATGTTGAATACACAGTTGGTACTTTGTAAATATTTATTGAAACTGAGTAATGTATTGTAGGATTTTTTTAAAGATCATTTTTTTGTTTGTTTGTTTTGGCTAGACATTATGGCTCACGTCTGTAGTCCACACTTTGGTAAGCCAAGGTAAGAGAATTGCTTGAAGCAAGGAGTTTGAGACCAGCCTATACAATATAGCAAGACTCCATCTCTTAAAAAAAAAAAAAATAGCTGGACATGATGGCATGCTCCTATAGTCCCAGCTACTTGGGAGGCTGAGGCTGGAAGATTGCTTCAGTCGAGAAGTTTGAAACTGCAGTGAGCTGTGATCAATCCACTGCACTCCAGCCTGGGGGACAAAGCGAGATCTGTCTCAAAACAAAACAAAAAGAAAACCATTAGTTTTTTTTTTTTAAGGGGTATGGGTACCAGAATTCTAACAATAGAACTCCTGTAGTTTCTGACTTTGGGTTGGATTGGGGGTCAATGGGAAACAGAAGCCTAGAGAGAGAGAGAGTCAAGATCAGATGGTGGTTAGTAATTGGTAGAAGTCCTGTGTCATTATGAAGAATATCATGACACTCTGAAGCCTGGGATGATTGATAACTGCAGCTAGAAGATAATGTGATCAGGTTCATATCATGACTTAAGGGGATCTGAGGAGAAGAGAAGAGTCATTGCCAATGTCCAGTGGCAATAGGGTGTGTTTACAGGGACTTTATAGTACTGATGCAGTAATCTGATTTTCAGGTTATACTCCCCATCATTCCCCGGGGTCAGTATGTTATCTGTTTATATTTTTACTTCCTGCCCTATTCTGAGAGTTCTTAAGTGTAGGGATGACTTATCCATCCTCATAAATACACAAATGCTGTCCATTTTAAGCAGTCCTCAAAATGCCTGACACATAGGTTTGATGAGTACATGTCAAAACCTCCGATTTGATGTATTTCTCTCATTTTGCTTGCCTTGTTTCTACAAGTTTTATCTAATTAAGATATCATTAACCTCTAAGAATTCTTCTTAGAGGTACCCATAATAAGGACTTTTAGCCTTTGTATTATTTTATTATTTTAGTATTTTATTTGTAAAAACAAATGCAAAATAAGTGCAGATTAAAAAATTACTTATGACTAAGCACATGTATTTGTGCTAAATTTATCTGTCATCTCTCCCTGATCTTGAACTCTTTCTTATTCACCACCCATTTATGAAACATGAATCTATAATAAAATGGAAAAAATATGTAATTAAACTAGGGAAGGTAGGAATCATCCAGTTTTTGTATATTTTATATCATATTAGTAAATTAGTAGTGGACACAAGGGAGAACTTAGCCACGAGGGTTTTAAAATAGCATGACTTCATTGTTCTAGGCAAAGATTCCTCAAGTATACGTCAAAACCACAGGGAAGGGGGTGGCACCTAATGGTTCAGTGAGTGGGGCACCAGCCCCATTTACCAAGGGTGGTGAGTTCAAACCTGGCCCCAGCCAAACTGCCACAAAAGGATAGCTGGACGTTGTGGCGGGTGCCTGTAGTCCCAGCTGCTTGGGAGGCTGAGGCAAGAGAATCGCCTGAGCCCAAGAGCTGGAGGTTGCTGTGAGCTGTGATGCCACAGTACTCTACCAAGGGTGACAAGGTGAGACTCTGTCTCTAAGAATAATAATAATAAAATTAAAATTAAACAAAAAAACTTAAAAAAAAAAACCCACAGGCAACCAAATAAAAAATAAACAAATGGGATCACATCCAGCTAAAAAGTTTCTATACAACAAAGAAAAGAATAAACAAAGTAAATAGACAACTCACAGAATGGAGGAAAATATTTACCAAGTAGCCATTTGACAAAGGATTAATAACTAGAATATATAAGGAGTTCAAGAAACTCAATAGGAAAAACTTAAATAATCCAGTTAAAAAATGGGGAAAATTTTGAATAGTCTTTCTCAAAAGAAGACATGCAAATAGCTAACAGGCATATGATAAAATGCTCAGTATTATTAGTCATCAGAGAAATGCAAATCAAATCTACAAGAAGAGATTATCTCATCCCAGTTAAAATGGCTTTTCCATAAAAGACAAGTAATAACAAATGTGGTGAGAATGTGAAGAACGGTAAAACTTCATACTTGTTAGTGGGAATGTAAATTAGTACAACCCTATGAAAAATAGTATGGGGGTTCCTCAGAAAACTAAACATGTAAATACCATACGACTCTGCAATCCCATTACTAGACCTATATTCAAAAGGAAGGATATTATATTGAAGTGTTATGTACTCCTATGTTTATTGCGATACTATTCACAATAACCGAGATTTGTAATTAACCTAAGGATCCTCAATGGATGAATGGATAAAGGAATTGTGGTACATGTATACAATGAAATATTATTTAGTCATACACACAAAAAGAATGAAATCTTGTCATTTGTAACAAAATGGATGGAACTTGAGAACATTATGTTAAGTGAAATAACCCAGACACAGGCTCAGCACCCATAGTTTAGTGAATACATACACTGAAGCTGGAGGGTTCAAACCCAGCCCAGGCCTGCTAAACAATAAAGACAACTACAACCACAAAATAGCCGGTGTTGTGGTGGGCACCTATACTCCTAGCTTCGCGGGAGGCTGAGGCAAGAGAATTACTTAAACCCAAGAGTTTGAGGTTGCTGTGAACTGTGATGCCACCACACTCTACCAAGGGCAACTCTATCTCAAAAGAAAAAAAAAAGAAATAAGCCAGACACAGAAAGATAAATCTCACATGTTTTTACACATTTGTGGGAACTAAATATTGAAAACAATTGATCTCTTGAAGACAGAGAATAGAATCAGGGAGAGGAGGATACAAAGGGGATGTTAATGGTTACCAAAATATAGTTAGAAGGAACAAGATCTAACATTTGAGAGTACAACAGTGTGAGTGTAGTCAATGATAAGTTGTTGTATATTTTAAAATAACTAAAAGAATAGACTAGGAGTGTTCCTAACACAAAGAAATTATAAATGCTTGAGGTGATGGATACTCCAGTTACCCTAACTTGATTATTTTACATTTTATGGCTATATCAAAACATTAGATGCACCCTATAAATATATACAATTATTATGTACACATAATAGATAAACATTTAAAAATTAAAAAAAAATCATCTTAAGTGAATTCGTATACAAGGCTGTGGGAGTCTGTGGAAAAAATATTTTTCCTTTAAGTGTTTCTTGATTTTTAGTGTTGCACTCCTGACCTCTGGTGGACATAAGAAATACCAAACCCCCAAATAGCTTGTGTAACTGCAGCTAGTATACCAACTAAAACTGTCAAAGAGCTTAAAATTTGAGAATAAAGTAAAAGCCTTTTTGGCTAATATGTTATAGTAGTTTTGCTATAGAAGATATATTTAAGAGTAGCCAGTATTTACTTCTAATTATCTGTCACTTTCACCTTTTATCTTTGAAGAAATACATTACTTTACATATCATAGATATAAGAAATTTAACAAAGAGAAGCTAAAGGTATTCTCTTCTGGTTACCTGTTAACTTGTTGTACATAATAAGTTACACCAAAACTAGGTGGCTTTAAAACAATGATTTTACATGAGATATACTGCTGTCATGTAGCCTCTGATAGGATGGGCTAAGAAGGGCAGACCACCACTTCTATGGTATTTGTTTCCAAGATACATAATCTGGATTTAATCATAATAAAGCATCAAACAAATTGAATTGAGGGACACTTTATAAAATAATTAGCTATCAATCTTCAAAAGTGTCAAGATCATGAAAGATAAAAGCTGCCTGAGACGAAAGGAGACTAAGATAGCAACAATCGCACCCTAGATGAGAAAAGGAAACTAGAAAGGACAGTTGATAAATTTTTAGTACTAGTTTCTTGGTTTTCATATTGTACTGTGATTATACAGGCTGTCAACATTCAGTGACACCCAGTGAAGGGGATGCAGGAATTCTTGGTACTGTTTTTGGAAATTTTTTCTAAATTTGAAATCATTTCAAAATGAAAAAATATTTAAATTAAAAAAAGGCACTCATGTTACTCCCAATATTATAAGTAAGAGATTTGGAAAGAGTTCTACTGTGTGGTTCAGCTGTGATCTATGTGGTATCAGCTGTACTACCTAATTTATTTCCAGGATGACTTCCTCACTCACATGTCTAGCACCTTGTTGATCCAGTCTTTCTTCTTGCTGACTACATCTTGTCCTCCAGACCCTCTTGCCATTGCTTCTTAGAGCATGGATCTGGGCATAACTGCACTTCTTCTATGATGGCTGACTTCTAAGAATGAGTACTCTAAGAGATGGGACTTGGAAGCTGTCAGTCTCCTAAGGCTTGGGCTCAGAAACTGGTGCCCCTTCACTTCTACCATATTCTATTGGTAAAAGCTGTAGCACAGCCTTCCATATTTGCAATAGAGGACAGAGACCGAACCTCTTTCTTAATGGGAGTGTGAAAGAATTGTGACTATCTTTAATCCATTTAGATATCTAACCAAATTCTCACTAGTTTAGCAGTCAAGATGGAATTAGTGAAAAAAATCATGGATTTGTTTTAGTCTAACAGATCTAAGTTATGGTTCCGGCTTTCCCTTTTACTAACAGTGAGATGTCTCTAAGCCTCAATTTCTTTTCCTCTATAATAAAATGATAACAATAACACCTATGCTGTCTAATTGTTGAGGGATTAAGGGGAAAATATATATGTAAAGTACTGGATATGATAGGCAATAAATACATGAACCTAGTAATAATTGCTAGCATTCAAGGGATACTTACCAAATATTCAATTCATTTGCTATGTGTATACTTTTTATATGCTATATCTCATTTAGTCATTGCCTCCTCTTGGGGTGGTATGCCCTATTTGTATGGGTCAGAAAGGTAGCACCCCATTTCCTATACCTTTGTGAATCTACTCCATTTACTTTGGCCACTTTGATAGGTGATAATTTTGGTTTCTGCCTTGTTGTTAGGATTTTCAGTATTTCCCTTTTATTTCAATCCTGAAAGGCCCTGGTGCTGACGCACTTGGTGCTTTTGACACTACCTTTACAGCATTTGTTCAGTGCTATCAGAGTATTTTTTGACAGCATCTCACACAATCTGTCAGCTCCCCCGAAACCCATGATTGCCTGCTCCTCAAAGCCAAAATGTTCAGTGTCTTTGTTTCAGTAAATGCTGTACTGTCAGCCTTTATTTTATGCAAGATTGTGGGTGCTCAATTATTGGCCTACCTGGGAACACCATGATCTGCACTTTGGAGCAATTATTCAATTGGGGCAATTACTTGTAGGTGTTCTTTAAAGCAAAGATGTTTCCAGACTGTGACTGAATTTTGAAATAGCAATATCCAAGTCAGTTAAGGAGCCACTTCTTCATACATGCAAGGCTATTGTCATTGGGGGAAGGCGGTGATGCTTTCTTTCCATAGCAAGCTGGGTTTTTATTGCCTCATATCATGTAAGCAGTCACCTGCTTTTTGTGAGTTTTTCCAATATGGAGACAAATAATAGAATTTAGTTTTGGTAGGAGTCACCTTTTTGTTATCTTTCTACTCTCTGCTCTCAAAATTTACTTGTCTTTAAATGGAAAGAATCATTTTAATCCTTTAGGAACTCAGGGAATAATAAATAACATGCAGATACAGGATTTCTTCATTTGCTCACCTATTCTTTGAGCTGTCTTCTCTAACTTAGTAGTTTTAGAGTATGACTTTTAGAATTTGGCTACTTAGATTAATATCCTAGATCTGCCTTTGCTACTTGTGTGACTTAGGAAGTTTATTTTGATTTCTCTAAATCTTAATATTCTTGAGTGTAAAATGGCATTTAGGGTTGTTGTAGGATGAAATAAAGACATATTTTAATGTAATTAATTTAGATCTCAACACACAGAAAATGCTCTGTGGATGCTGGCTTTTTTTTTTTTGAGAGAGAGTTTCACTTTGTTACTCTCAGTAGAGTGCTGTTGTGTCATAGCTCACAGCAACCTCCAGCTCTTGGGCTTAGGCAATTCTCTTGGCTCAGCCTCTTGAGTAGCTGGGACTACAGACGCCCATCACAATGCCTGGCTATTTTTTTGTTGTTGCAGTTTTGCCAGGGCCAGGTTCAAACCTGCCACCCTCGGTATATGGGACCGGTGCCCTACCCACTGAGCCACAGGTGCCGCCCAATGCTGGCTTTTGTTATTTTTCACTTGGGGTTAGTTAGACTTTGTACTATAAATAATAAGTGGCCATAGCATATTACTTGATTTTTGCTTGACTCTTAATTTTTCCAAATTTTTTAGCCCTTTCACTCCTACTAGGTATACTTGTTTGCCCCTTAATAGCAAACAGATTCCAAAAAGGGGGAGGCACCTTGAAAATGTTTGATGTCTTCTGCTTTTAAAAATGCATTTCAAGAAATATATTTCAACTCAATTAGGCAGAGTTTGGATTGTGGAAAAGTAGGTGAAAATAAAGTAATGGTAAAGGACTTAGTTATTGGTGGCTTAGAAGAGTGAAGGATGGTTTCTCTTATCATTCACATCTTGTTGGCCAGGAGATTGTGCTGAGGACCCTAGCTTGCATTGATGTTATCATTTTGAAACCAGCCTATTTGTAGTGGCCCACTTTTAAACTGCTAGACAGTTTTTCTATGGAAGATTCCTATAATTTAATGATACCTCTAATTATATTTCTAAATAAAAATAAGTCTTATTTTAAAAAATATTGTAAAATATTTAATAAAAGTATCCAACTAAAGTTACTTCCTTTAGTATACTCTTAAGAAATCAGGATACATTTTGTAATGCAAAAGAAAACTTGATAGAATAACACATTTTTCCTGATTTCCCATAACTCAGATGTCTATAGGTATCTTATTAGTTTGCGTAGTTTAGCTACTCTAGTCTAGTTTAGTTTAAGGCTTCTGAAGTCTTCACTTGATTTTTCTGAGTCAAGTCTACAGCTTCATCTAAGCAGGTACAGTAATACCTTATTATTTTGAACTTGTTGAAAGAATTTACATATGTGCATTCTTCTGGTAACTGAAAATTTCTTCTTTAGCTTCTCAAACTTTTCTAAAAATCTGCTTTTTATTTAAAATACACATTCTGTTTTCTTCTTAAGCACAGTATTTTAATATGATGTAATTCATAATTCATTGATGCTGATAATGACAATTTTCGACAGTACTTAGTAACTAACTACTGAAGGGTTATTGGCTCCCCCAAGTGGGCCCAAATAGCTATGAGTGTTGTCATTTAAAAAAAATAATAATGATACAGTATCTCCTAGTTTTGTGAGATCGAATATTTTAATTCTGACAACTATTTCTACAGACTGACTATCCCTAACCCCATCTAGCACATACTTTGTCTTATAGTTTGCTACTTCTGGTACCCATAAAAATAATATCACCAAACTAAAATTTTTTATTTTACACTAGAAGTATGTGTAAAATAAAAATTGGGGCCAGACACAGTGGCTTACGCCTGTAAACTTAGCACTGTGGAAGGCTGAGGCAGGATTGCTTGAGGTTTAGAGTTCAAGACCAGCATGAGCAAGAGTGAGACCCTATCTCTACAAAAAATAGACAAATTAGGTGGATGTAGTGGCACCAATCCCAGTTACTCAGCAGTCTGAGGCAAGAGGACCACTTGAGCCCAGAAGTTTGAGGTTGCTATCAGTTGTTATGATGATGCTGCACTCTATTCTGGGTGACAGAGCACGACCCTGTCTTAAAAAAAGAAAAAAAAATGAACGAAGTTTTCTCTTGGTATTTGTGAGAGCTATTTTGACTGTTTAGAGATCTTTAATTTTTTTTATTTCTAAGTTCTTGTTAGTGTTTTACATACCTCAGTTATCTAATGGTTTGATTTTGACATCATTGAAGAAAAGGTCTACCTCCAAGTACAAAATAACAATTAAAAACCAGTAATCACAAAGCATTTTCTGTATGCCAACATCTGAATTAATTACATTAAAAGTAAGTCCTCATTTCATCCTATTCTTATTGTAATTTAATGAGGATTCCATAAATAGTTCTTCTTGGGCTGCAAGACATTTTCACTAGACTAAACATCAGGAGGCTTGAGGGCTGGTCCTAGCTTGCCACTAATCCCATATATTCCATATATAACCATGAGCTAGGCATGTTTATATTCTGAAAAATCAGAATTATAGTGTAGGTTGTTAGCAGAATCAATGAGATTTCACTATTACTTTGAACATAAGGAGTTGGGGGGAGGTTGAGGGACATAAGGACATGGAGGTTGAGAATACAGTTAAGTTGGTTCAACGTGGAGTGAAGTTTCCAAAGAGTAAAATGAAAGGATTTGAGAAGGAGAGGAGGAATGGAGAGCTGGCTTCAGAGAAAAGACAAAAGCATTATGAAGATTAGAAAAATGCAGGTATGAGGGGCTTCCTTTTGAGCAGTGGCTAGAAAACAAAAGCTGGAGACATGGTAGATTTATCCCAGACGGGAGGTTGATGAATACTTGGGTTGTGAGAATGTACGGCTGACTTAGGTGGACAGAAAGTGAGGGCAAGACAGCAGATCTTTTACATCCTGACCTGCATGTTTTTGTGGCAACTGGGCAGCAGCTAATGGGTGAGGACTCAAATTTAGATTAAGAAAAACTTTCATTATAAAGACACTTGTGCTAGGCTGTTTATTGCAACCCAATTTACAATCTCTAAAGTGTGCAAACAGCCTAAATGTCCTTTAACCCAGGAATGGATTGGTAAGCTATGGTATATGTATACCATGGAATATTACTCAGCCATCAAAAACAATGGAGACTTTGCAGCATTTGTGCTAACTTGGATGGAGGTAGAACACATTATTCTTAGTGAAAAATCACAGGAATGGAGAAGCATGATTCTTATGTATTCAACTTTGATTTCAGGACAATTAATAACACAGTGGGGCATGGCGAAAAGAGAGAGCAGACAGAGCAAGAAGGGGGGGTGAGGGAAAGAAAATAATGACTAATTCTCACATAAATTAGATTCAATTTTGACCAAAGTACATTACTTAAACAATTTTTAATTCAACTTGTTAAAATGTTGTTTAGGATATTGCATCCTCACTTATAAGTGAAATATGTTTGTGATTTCCCTTTGTAACAATATATTTTCTCCAATTTCAGTATCAGGTATATCCAGATCAAGTGGAATGATTTTGAAAAATTTCTTCTTTTTCTATTATCTATAAGATTTGGAATGATCTGTTTTTTGAAACTCTCCTTTACTTTTATTTATATAATATTAGTTATCTATTTTTTGAGACTTTGGAAAAAAATAAGTTAATGGATGACTTCATACTGAGCCTCAGAGTCAAAGCACTCTATAATGTCTTATTCGACAATGTGAA
>CAUYON010050705.1:0-11870 GCA_963573935.1 Arctocebus calabarensis | reverse complement strand
GAAAACAGCACAATACTCTTCTACTTTTAGGTCTTAAAAAATCTGCATAAAAATAAGAGAGACAGAGCTATAGGAGAACTATTTCCTCATGTACTTAACAAGTTAACCTTAAATGGGTCTTTGACTTTGTTTCTCCACAGTGCTAAGATCTTTAGGCACTGGACCAAGCCTCCAGGCAAGAACCTAGGAGACAATGGCTGCAAAAGCTTCAAAGTATCTGTTCCTGGAAGACCAGAAAACAGTCTTTGTGTTTGCCTCAGGGTTGCCCAAATCTTTTGCTTTTTCTGTGAAGGCAAAAGCCAGTTTAACGCATTAGTGGCTTACTCAAATGAGAAGTACATGAGACATACATGTGGGGATTTCTAACCCCACAGGAGCCGATGGGAAACCAGTCATCAGCCTGAAGACTAATGCATGGGGTCCCCACTCACCCTGGGAAAGGCACCTTTGCAACAGCATCAGCCCAAGTGCAGTGTGACTCCATGAAAGCTCAGTTGCTCCATGGGGCAGGATGGTGGAAGGGGGCCCATAGGGTGGACCCATGGGTGGGGACAGTGATACTGCAGTTGAAGGTGGGGTATTGAAGAGCTCACACTATGGTTGATATCTGTGGAGTCCACTGTCCCTCAGTCAGGTGAGATAAATCCTCATACCACAGAAGCCCAAATTCCCAGAAACTGCAATTAGCAGATGTAAAGGGGTATCCAAGCTATGTCCAAAGTTTTGCACTGTGCCATTACCATTTTCATGGCAGCACAGGCTTTGTGAGAAATGACCAAGAGGAGTAACCTCCATTAGGAAAACTTCATTTCAAAGTTTGGCTCCCAAAGGTCATCTTAAAACAGCCCACTAGCTTTTAGGCGTTACGGAGGACAGCGTGTTCTCTACTATTGACAAGTAGTTAGTCAAGTATTTGTAGGACCGAGCTTCTGCTGACAAAACAACAGAAGAACCTGTCTCAAGCAGGTTCTATTAGACTTATTTATGACTTGAGGGACAAAAACAAAAACAAAAACAAATCACAAAAATTAGACCCATAGCTGTCCACGAGGAACTCCTGAACATCCTTCATCACAACTACAGGTAGGAAAGCCTTGTCTATGGGGTGCGCGATATTCACACTCTCCCATCTGTCAATTCCCTGAATCTTTACAACAGCTCCAAGAGGTAAGCAGGCTGGTTCTACTATTTCCATCCGTCAGGTGATGACCTGACGTTCACCCCCCTCTCACTCTTCATCTTTCCTTTGTCATGTTTCTGAGACCATGATCCCTTCCCTCTAACAGTGTTTGGGGCTCCACGACTAACTAGCAAGTCAGTGGAGTCCCCCAGGTTCAGTTTGTGTCTGTGAAATCAGACTTACACAATGCTTTGAGGGCCTCTCCAGCTCTGAGATGCTATGATTACAATAGTTTCTATTTAACAGCTGTAATATGGCTTGCTATAATACAGCAACTTTTGTTGGTGTCGTCATTTTTTTTTTTTTTTTTTTGAGACAGAGCCTCAAGCTGTCACCCTGGATAGAGTGCCATGGCATCACAGCTCACAGCAACCTCCAATTCCTGGGCTCAGGTGAGTCTCTTGCCTCCGCCTCCCAAGTAGCTGGGACTACAGGTGCCCGCCACAATGCCCGGCCATTTTTTTGGTTGCAGCCGTCATTGTTGCTTGGCAGGCCCGGGCTGGATTCGAACCCGCCAGCTCAGGTGTACGTGGCTGGCGCCTTAGCCCATTGAGCCACAGGCGCCAAGCCGTCATTGTTATTTTTTAACCCCCCATCCACTTCCACCTCTCCTCTCCCCATTCCCTCCACAATGCATCTTTTAAGGGCTAACTTGTAAAATCCACTTGGCCAAAAAAATCGATAAAATAAATAGATACAAATAATTTTTTTTCTTTTTGAGACAGAGTCTCACTTTGTCACTCTTGGTAGAGTGCTGTGGCATCATAGCTCACAGCAACCTCAAACTCTTGGGCTTAAGCGATTCTCTTGCCTCAGCCTCCCAAGTAGCTGGGACTATGGCACCTGCCACAACGCCTGGCTATTTTTTTGGTTGCATCTGTCATTGTTGTTTGGTGGGGCCAGGCTGGATTTGAACCCGCCAGCTCAGGTGTATGTGGCTGGCACTTTAGCTGCTTGAGTCCCTCCCAAGTAGCTGGGACTATGGCACCTGCCACCTGCCACCTGGCTGTTTTTTGTTTTTTTTGTTTTTGAGACAGAGCCTCAAGCTGTTGCCCTGGGAAGAGTGCTGTGACATCAAAGCTCATAGCAACCTCCAACTCCTTGGCTAAAGTGATTCTCCTGCCTCTGCCTCCCAAGTAGCTGAGACTACAGGTGCCCACCACAACGCCCAGCTATTTTTTGGTTGCATCCACCATTGTTGTTTGGCGGGGCCAGGCTGGATTTGAACCCGCCAGCTCAGGTGTATGTGGCTGGCGCTTAAGCTGCTTGAGCCACAGGTGCCGAGCCACGCCTGGCTACTTTTGGAGAAGAGGTCTCGCTCTGGCTTAGGCTGGTCTGGAAACTGTGAGCTCAGGCAATCTACCTGCCTCACCTCCCAGAATGCTAGGATTATAGGTGTGAGCCACCTCGCCCAACGATACATATAATATTTTCTCTGTAACATCTGTGTCCCACAGAAGGCAGGAATCTGCTCATTTGATTAAGAAACCAACCATTTATGAAGTCAGCAAATGTGAATCCCTATAGGGTAAGTTATAGAAATTTGTCTCATTTCTGAAAATGAGATAAGCCTGGGTTGGGACTAACAGGAAGGACTTGCTGAGCATCAGAAGACACTGAACAGGCACTTAATGAAGATTTGTTAAACAAATGTGTTAGGATGGCTATGTGGGCCAATACTTGCTTGGCCCATCTGTAAAATGAAAAGAAGACCAAAACTATAAGTAAGTGAGGTGTGGGGACTATTGGAAGAAAAGGTGCTTACCCCACAGACAGGGTGAGTGTCACGAGGAATCTCATAAGATGTGAAGTTGAACATAACTTTGAGATGAAATTTGCAAGTAAAAACCTCCGTGGAATGAGACCACTCATCTCTAGAAGGTAGCTCCTCCCACATTCTCTCTTCCCCAGAACACCAGCTTTATTTATTTACTTAGTTTTCTTGAGACAGAGTCTCACTACATCTCTACTACGGTAGATTGCTATGGCATCACAGCTCACAGCAACCTCAAACTCCTGGGCTTAAGCGATTCTCTTGCCTCAGCCTCCCTAGTAGCTGGGACTACAGGTGCCTGCCACAATGCCCACCTATTTTTTTGTTGCAGTTCTCATTGTTGTTTAGCTGGTCCAGACTGGGTTCCAATCTGCCAACCTTGGTGTATATGGCTGGTGCTGCAACCACTGTGTTATGGGTGCTGAGCCAGAACACCAGGTTTGGAATAAACAATGGAAAGAGTGTGTCTCCAGGAATGTGTGGCCTTGAGTTTGTGGCTTGTGGAACTAAGACCAGTCTGAAGGCAAACAGCATAGGCAGAACTGAGAAGGTCATTGCTTGCACTTCCCAGCATAGAGGAGGCGTTGGCCATCAGATCTCAGGGGAGATGGATGCAGCAAGCTTCTGTTGCTTGGTGATACCAGCTATCACCAGAAATGATGATGATGGAGTTCAGAACATGACACCTGAAAATAAGCCACCTTGGCATAAAGATTATTTTGAGCTAAGGATCTTTTTTTTATTGTTTTTTTGCTAGATCCAGGTTTGAACCCACCACCTCCAGCATATGGGGCCGGCGCCTACTCCTTTGAGCCACAGGTACTGCCCTTTTTTTCTTTTTTTTTTGAGAGAGCTTCAAGCTATTGCCCTGGGTAGAGTGCTGTGGTATCACAGCTCACAGCAACTTCCAACTCCTGGGCTTAAGCGATTCTCTTGCCTCAGCCTCCCAAGTAGCTGGGACTATAGGTGGCCTGCTATATTACCTGGCTATTTAAAAAAAAAAATTTTTTTTTTTTTTTTGTAGAGAAAGAGTCTCACTTTGTCACCCTCGTAGAGTGCTGTGCAGGCACAGCTCACAGCAACCTCCAGCTTCTGGGCTTAGGTGATTCTCTTGCCTCAGCCTCCTGAGTAGCTGGGACTACAGGCTCCCGCCACAACGCCCAGCTATTTTTTGATGCAGTTTGGCCAGGACCAGGTTTAAACCCACCACCCTCGGTATATGGGGCCGGTGCCCTACTTGCTGAGACACAGGCTCTGCCCTAAAATAATTTTTTGTTGTTGTTGCTGTTGTCATTGTTTCTTACCTGGCCCAGGCCAGTTCAAACCCACCAGCATGGGTGTATGTGGCTGGTGCCTTAGCTGCTTGAGCTACAGGCGCCCAGTCTGAGCTAAAGACTTAAAAAAAAAAAAAAAATGCATGTGCAAGAATGGTGCTCTGGTTTCTTGCACCCTCAATGAATCCCCAACAATAAATTTTTTTTAAAAAAGGGTGCTCTGATCCTCCCCTTTTTCTTCTTGAAATTGGGATATAAAATCCCCTTATGCAAGATGTCCTTCCTGTACAAAAGGAAAATAATATTGTCACCCTCTAAGATGGGAAGTTAAAGCCAAGAGAAATCTGTACAGACATTGTTAAGCTAACCTTTATCTTCCTAGTCACATCTCCACCCAGTTAACTACCCTAGCTCAAGCCCTTTTGTCTTGTCATGTCTTTACAATTTACTACTTTTTTTTTCAGACAGGGTCTTGCTCTGTTGCCCTGTTTAGAGTGCAGTGGTGTCATTGTAGCTCACTGCAACCTCAAACTCCTGGGCTCAAGTGATCCTACTGCCTCAGCTTCCTGAGAAGCTGGGATGACAATAGGCACATGCCACCATATCCAGCCAATTTTTGTATTTTTTGTAGAGATGGAGTCTCACTCTTGCCCAGGTGGGTCTTAAACTGGTGAACTCAAACTGTCATCTGGGCCTCCCAGAATGCTGGGATTACAGGTGTGAGCCCGCACACCCAGCTATAATTTACTATTCGTTCTCCAACTCATTATGTGAAGGTCAACTCCAGCTGCTACTTTGTGTCTTCATCTCCTTATGAGGGTGTCATACAAAACTTGTAAATTGGGCTGGCAATATGATTTTATTATATCTAGAAAACCCCAAAGATTTTGCCAGGCAACCTCTCAGGATACCAAATCAATTATAACATTTCTACACACCAATTATAACATTTCTATACACCAACAGTCTAACTGAGAATCAAATCAAAGTCAATACTTTTCAACAAAGAAAATATTAATAAAATACCTAGGGATATATTTAACCAAGGAGGTAGAAGACCTCTACAGAACTATGAGTTACTAAAGAATGAAATCACAGAGGATGTAAACAAATTGGAAAAACATATCATGCACATGGATTGACAGAATCAAAATTGTTAAAATGTGTATACTACCTAAAGTGATCTACAGATTCAATGCAGTCCTCATTAAAATGGCAACATTAGCTTAGCACCCATTGCTCAGTGAGTAGGACGCTGGCCACATACACCCAGAGTGGAGGTCTGAGTCTTGCTCAGGTCTGCTAAAATAGCAGTGACAACTGCAACCAAAAATAGCCAGGCATTGTGGTGAATGCCTGTGGTCCCAGCTACTTGGGAAGATGAGGTAAGAGAATCACTTAAACCTAAGAATTTGAGGTTGCTGTGAGCTGTAGTGCCATGGCACTCTGCCAAGGGTGACATGGTGGGACTTTGTCTCAAAAAAAAAAAAAAAAAAGAATCATCTTCATATTGTCATCTGATCTTTGACAAAGTAGACAATAACGAACTCTGGGAAAAATAGCTCCTATTCAATAAATGGTACTGAGACAAATTGGATAGCCACATATACAAGATTTGTGCTTCTTCCTACTCAGAAAAATTAACTTACAATTGATAACAGACTTAAAATAATGCATGAAATAATAAGAATTCTAGAAGAAAATTTTGAAACACTCTTATAGACATCAGTCTAGCAAATAATTTATGAAGAAGACCCCAAAGGTTATCACAGCAACAGTAAAAATTGGCCCATCATTTTTATTGAGTGAGACCCCAATTAAATAAAAAAGCTTCTGCACAGCCGTGGAAACACCCAAAAGAACAAATAGAAAACCTACAGAATAGGAGAAAATATTTGTATGCTATGCATCCAATAAAAGGCTAATAACATAGCTGGGCATTATGGTGGGTGCCTATAGTCCCAGCTATTCAGGAGGCTGAGGCAAGAGAATCACCTAGGCCCAGGAGTTGAGGGTTGCTGTGAGCTGAGATGCCAAAGCACTCTACTGACAGTGACAAAGTGAGACTCTGTCTCAAGAAAAAAAAAAGAAAAGAAAAGGCTAATAACCAGAATCCATAAAGAACTCAAATAAATTAGCAAGGAAAAATAAAACTCCGTAAAAAAGTGGGGAAAGACATAGAGACTTTTCAAAGAAGATAGAATAATGGCCAATAAACATAGGAAAAAATGCTCAACATCTTTAATCAACAGGGAAATGCAAATTAGAACCACAATGAGGTATCATTTAATTCCAGGGAGAATGGCTTTATCAAAAAATCCCATATTGGGTGGGGCGTATGGCTCAGTGAGTAGGCTCACCCGGCCTCATATACCAAGGGTGGCGGGTTCAAACCTTGCCCTGGCCAAACTGTAGCAAAAAATAACTGGGTGTTGTGGAGGGCACCTGTAGTCCTAGCTATTCGAGAGACTGAGGCAAGAGAATCGCCTAAACCCAGGAGTTGGAGGTTGTTGTGAGCTGTGACACCATGGCCCTCTACCAAGGGCGACAAAGTGAGGCCCTGTCTCTAAAAAAACAAACAAACAAACAAAAAACTCAATGGATGTGGAGAGAAAGGAATTATACACTGCTGGTGGGACTGCAAACTAATACAACCTCTATGGAAAGGCATACAGAGATACCTCAAAAAACTAAAAGTAGACCTACCATTTGATCCAGCAATCCCACTATTGCATATATAATACCCTAAGGAAAGAAAATCATTTTATCAGAAAGATATATGTACCTTAATGTTTATTACAGCTTGATTCACAATTACAAAGATGTACAACCAACCGAAATGCCCACCACTATATGAGTGGATTGGGGGAGGAGGCAAGATGGCTGACTGGGGCCAGCTTTCCACAGAGGCTTCCGTCCAGAAGGAGAGTTAAAGGACAGAATTTTAGCAGGTAAGCTGATGGTTTGGAGCTGAGCCAAGAGAGAAGGTTGAAGCACACATCACCCCTACTGAGGTGAGCTTTGACCCCAAGGAAACAAACAATAGAGCACTGGATCAAGTCATACTCGAGCTGCCAGCAGATCCCTGCTATCTAGTTGCTGGAGACCTTTTGAACTCTCCCACTTGAGACTGGATGCTGACTGAGACAACTGATTTGGAACTCTTGACCTGGACCATAACCTGAGGACCATCCAAAGTGGTACCTTGGTTGTGTTGTTGTGGAAAGATTTGATTTTCCTTTTCCAGTTGTTGCCCATGTAGGGGTGGGATGTCTTAGTTGCTGGTATTTCTCCACAGCTGAGACTTCAACCCAGAATTACTGCTTCACTAGGATTGGACCAGCTGAAAACAAGACAGAGCCACTTAGCTCCACCACATCAACCAGGTCCCCAGTGTCTCAGGCCATAGTACTGTATGGGTTCTTTGCAAAGGTATAGAGGAAAAGCTGCAGTCATCAGTTCTAGTTCTTGGGCAAAGGGCTGGTTAATCACTACTCCAGGAGCCTGCGACCCAATTTCATCTTATCTGCTCATCTAGCCAAATGCTGAAAAATAATCATGCAGTGGAATCAGCAGAGAAACTCCACCAACATGAATAATCAGAGTAGATCAACTCCCTCAAGGAATGACAAGGTAGACACACCACAGGACCCCATTTATAAACAGATGGCTGAGATGTCAGAAATAGAATTCAGAATTTGGGTTGCAAATAAATATTAACAGACTGGAGGTAAAGTGGAATTAGAAATTCAAGGAGAATTTCAAAAGTTGTCTCAAGAATTCAATGAATTCAAAGACAAACTCAGCAAAGATTTTTGACACATTGAGGGAAGAACTGGCAGCCCTCAAAGATCTGAGAAATCCAGTAGACTCCCTCAGTAACAGAATGGAGCAGGCAGAAAAAAGGATTTCAGACATTGAAGATGAGGCTTTTGAACACTCCAAAAAGCTCAAAAAGGAAAAGAAGTGGAGAGCAAAAATGCATCATTCTCTCAGAGAGCTCTGGGATAATTCAAAGAAAACTAATATTTGCTTTATAGGAATTTCTGAAGGTGGCAAGATTGCTTCGAAAGGCCCACATGCTCCACTCAAAGAGGTAGTCGAGGAAAACATCCCAAACATGTCAAGAGTTTCTGAAATTCAGATAGCAGTTTCATAACCCCAGCATGACTCAACCCAAATAAAGCATCTCCCAGACACATTATAATTAACTTTGCCAAAGTTAATATGAAGGAGAAAGTTCTGCAAGCAGCTAGACATAAGAAAACCATAACCTACAAGGGGAAGAATATTAGAATGATTGCCAATCTCTCTTCTGAAACTTTTCAAGCTAAATGACGGTGGTCACCGACCTTTAACCTCCTCAAACAAAATAACGTTCAACCCAGGATCCTGTATCCAGATAAACTGAGTTTCATTTATGATGGAGAAATTATATACATATGACATTCACATGTTGTAGAAATTCGCCATAACTAAACCAGCTCTCCAGGATATTCTCGGACCTATCCTCCATAATGACCAGCACAATCCTCTACCACCAAAGTAAACTCACTTAGAAACTTTTTTTTTTTTTTTGAGACAGAGCCTCAAGCTGTCACCCTGGAGAGAGTGCTATGGCATCACAGCTCACAGCAACCTCCAATTCCTGGGCTCAATCAAGTCTCTTGCCTCCGCCTCCCAAGTAGCTGGGACTACAGGCACCCACCACAACACCCAGTCATTTTTTGGTTACAGCTGTCATTGTTGTTTGGCTGGCCTGGACTGGATTCAAACCTGCCAGCTCAGGTGTATGTGCCTGGCACCTTAGGCCGTTGAGCCACAGGCGCCAAGCCTCACTTAGAAACTTTTGATCAAATTGCAACTTCCACAGTGGTGAAAGGATCAAAAAATGCCCACCAGACTTTCAAAAAACTCGATACCCAAAATAATACCAGGTTTATCAACATTCTCAATTAATGTGAATGGCTTAAATTATCTTCTAAAGAGGCACAGGTTGGCTGGCCGGATACAAAAACTCAGGCCAGATATCTGCTGCACTCAAGAACTCATCTTACCTGAAAAGATAAATAGAGATTCAGGGTGAAGGGATGGTCATTTGCAATTCATGCAAATGGAAATCAGAAAAAAGCAGGTGTTGGGTGGCACCTGTGGCTCAGTGTGTAAGGCGCCGGCCTCATATACCAAAGGTAGAAGGTTCAAACCCGGCCCCGGCCAAACTGCAACAACAACAATAACAACAAAAACAGCCAGGCATTGTGGTAGGCGCCTGTGGTCCCAGCTACCTGGGAGGCTGAGGCAAGAGAATCGCCTAAGCCCAGGATTTGGAGGTTGTTGTGAGCTATGTGATGTCACAGCACTCTACCAACGGCGATAAATTGAGACTCTGTCTCTACAAAAAAAAAAAAAAGAAAGAAAGAAAGAAAAAAGCAGGTGTTGCAATTTTATTCACAGATACAATAGGCTTTAAACCAACAAAAGTAAGGACAGATAAGGATGGTCACTTCATATTTGTTAAGGATTAACACTTAACATGATGAGATTTCAATTATTAACACGTATACACCCAACCAGAATTCACCTCAATTTATAAAAGAGACTGTAATAGACATGAGCAACTTGATTTCCTCTAGTACCATAGTAATCAGAAAATTTTAACTGCCCTTTGGGAGTGTTAGATAGATCCTCCAATAGGAAACTAAGCAAGGAATTTTAGACTTAAACTTAACCATTCAACAATTGGATTTAACAGACATCTACAGAACATTCCATCCTAACAAAACTGAATACACATTCTTCTCATCAGCCAATGGAACTTCCTCCAAAATTGATTATTAGATCACAAGTCTAACCTCAGCAAATTTAAAAGAATGGAAATTATTTCTTGCCTCTTCTCAGACCATCATGGAATAAAGTTGAACTCAGGAACAATAGGAATCTGCATCCTCATACAAAAACATGGAAACTAAATAATCTTACATTGAATGACAGCTGGGTCATAGATGAGATTAAGAAGGAAATTAGTAAATTTTTGGAACAAAACAATAATGAAGACACAAATTAGCAGAACATCTGGGATACTGCAAAAGCAGTCCTAAGAGGAAAATTTACGGCATTGCAAGCCTTCCTCAAGAGAAGGGAAAGAGAGGAAGTCAACAACTTAATGAGACATCTCAAGCAACTGGAAAAGGAAAAATATTCCAAACCCAGCAGGAGAAAATAAATAACCAAAATTAGAGCAGAATTAAATGAAATTAAAAACAAAAGGATTATACAACAGATCAATAAATCAGAAAGTTGGTTTTTTGAAAAGGTCAATAAAATAGATTAACCCTTTGGCTAACCTAACCAGGAATAAAGAAGTAAAGTCTCTAATTCCATTAAATAGAAATGGCAAAGACAAAATAATAACAGACTCCTCAGAAATTAAAAAAATCCTCAATGAATACTACAAGAAACTCTATTCTCAGAAATATGAAAATCTGAAGGAAATAGGCCAATACTTGGAAGCATACCACCTTCTAACACTTAGCCAGAATGAAGTGGAAATGTTGAACAGGCCTATATCAAGTTCTGAAATAGCATCAGCTATACAAAATCGCCCTAAAAAGAAAAGCCTGGGACCAGATGGTTTCACATCAGAATTCTACCAAACCTTCAGAGAGGAACTAGTACCTGTATTACTTAACCTGTTCCAAAATATAAAAAAGAAGGAATACTACCCAACACCTTCTATAAAGCAAACATTACCTTGATCCCCAAACCAGGAAAAGACCCAACAAGAAAAGAAAATTCTAGACCAAGGGTGACACCTGTATAGAAAACTGAAACTGGACCCACACCTTTCACCACTAACTAAGATAGACTCTCACTGGATTAAAGATTTATTTATTTTGAGACAGAGCCTCAAGCTGTCACCCTGGATAGAGTGCTGTGACATCACAGCTCACAGCAACCTCCAATTCCTGGGCTCAAGTGAGTCTCTTGCCTCTGCCTCCCAAGTAGCTGGGACTACAGGCGCCCGCCACAACATCCAGCCATGTTTTGGTTGCAGCTGTCATTGTTTGGCGGGTCTGGGCTGGATTCAAACCCGCCAGCTCAGGTGTACGTGGCTGGCACCCTAGCCCATTGAGCCACAGGCGCTGAGCCAGATTAAAGATTTAAACTTGAGACATGAAACTATAAAAATACTAGAAGAAAGTGCAAGGAAAACACTTGAAGAAATCAGCTCGGGAGAATATTTTATGAGAAGGACCCCCCAGCAATTGAAGCAACACCAAAAATACATTACTGAGATCTGATCAAACTAAAAAGCTTCTGCACAGCCAAGAACACAGTAAGTAAAGCAAACAGACAACCCTCAGAATGGGAGAAGATTTTTGCAGGTTATGTCTCTGACAAAGGTTTAATAACAAGAATCCACAGAGAACTCAAATGTATTAGCAAGAAAAGAACAAATGATCCCTTCTCAGGGTGGGCAAGGGACCTGAAGAGAAAATTCTCTGAAGAAGACAGGTGCACGGCCTACAGATACATGAAAAAATGTTCATCATCCTTAATCATCAGAGAAATGCAAATCAAAAACACTTTGAGACATCATCTAACTACAGTAAGATTAGCCCAAATCAAAACCACTTTGAGA
>CAUYON010050703.1:0-14979 GCA_963573935.1 Arctocebus calabarensis | reverse complement strand
CAGGCGCTGCCCAGGCCTCTAATCTTAGCACTGTATGAAGCCAAGGTGGGAGGATCACTTGAGGCCAGGAGTTCAACACCAGCCTGGGCACTATAGCGAGACCTTGCCTCTACAAAAATTCTTTTTAAAAATTAGATAGGTCTGAAGGATATCTGTAACAGTATGATCAAAATATTTCTGAATGTATATGAATCGTGCCTTGTGATTGCACCAATGTACATAATTATGATTCAATAAAATTATTTTCAAAAAAAAATTAGATAGGTGTGGGCAGTGCCTGTGGCTCATTGAGTAGGGCACTGGCCCCATATACCAAAGGTGACGGGTTCAAGCCCAACCCTGGCCAAACTGCAACAAAGCTGGGGTGGCGCCTGTGGCTCAAGGAGTATGGCGCCAGCCCCATATACCAAGAGTGGCGGGTTCAAACCTGCCCTCAACCAAAAAAAAAAATAGCTGACATTGTGGTGAGTGCCTGTAGTCCCAGCTACTCGGAAGGCTGAGGCAAGAGAATCACCTAAGCCCAGGAGTTGGAGGTTGCTGTGAGCTGTATGATGCCACAGCACTCTACCCAGGGCGATAAAGTGAGACTCTGTCTCTACAAAAAAAAAAAAA
This sequence comes from Arctocebus calabarensis, assembly GCA_963573935.1. Taxonomy (NCBI): domain Eukaryota; kingdom Metazoa; phylum Chordata; class Mammalia; order Primates; family Lorisidae; genus Arctocebus; species Arctocebus calabarensis. The sequence continues at coordinate 14,367 of CAUYON010050703.1, read as the reverse complement.
AATTAGATAGTGTAATAGCACAAGCTTGTAGTCCTAGCTGATGCAGGAAGATTGCTTGAGTCCAAGAGTTCAAGGTCACAGTGAACTGTGATCAGGCCATTGTACTCCTGCCTGGGCAATAAAGCAAGACCACAAAAGTCAAAAACACAAAAACAAAACATGCTGGCTTGGCGCCTATGGCTCAAGCGGCTCCCTCTGCCACAGCCCTGCCCCCCTGCTTCCCTCAAATACTTGTTGATTAGTTGGATGAATGGATGGATGGGTGAGAGACGACAGAATGAAGGCCAGGGCCACTCTTCAGTGGTTAGAGAAGGTTGTAGGGCGATTAGAGGCCAAACATAACTGATTTCCATCCTTCAGGCATACACAAAGCCAGAGGGGAATCTGTAGGTTGTAGGAAAAAGTTATTCATTTGGGATTGGAAACACTCATCTTCACTGCCCCAGGGCCTCTCTTTTGAAGGTGTTTGAGACTCAAATAATTGCACTTGCTTCTGGAACTTAGCGGTAGCATAGCAGTAGGGGCTGGGAGCTTGCCTCGTCCAACCTCCTTTTCCAGATAAGGGTCAGCCAGGCAGTGAGACTTGTCAAAGTCCATACAGCATGCCAGGGAGCAGTGTAGTGGGATGGAGGCCATGGCACTTAGGCACTGATGGACCTGGGTTCCAGCTGGCTCTGCTATTCACAGCCTCCTGGTCCTGGGCACTTTCCCCTAGAGGTAGGTGGAGTGTAAGTCTCATTTCCTCCAGGTCTAGCTGACCACACTCAAAATCCTCCCCCATCTTCCACAGTGATTCTCCTGCCATGTATTCTGGATCCCATCAGAGTCCACCAGGCTGAATGTCTTTCTTTTTCAGCCTCCACCATTCCTCATCTTGCTTCCAAAGTTAGAGAGCTAAGGCTATTTGGAAAAATCAAAAGAAATAAGCCCTTTTCTTTTTTTTGTTTTTATATAGGGTCACTCTTGGTCACCCAGGCTAGAGTGTAGTAATGTCATTACAGCTCATTGGAACCTCAATCTCCTCGCCTCTAGAGAGTCTCCAGCCTCAGCCTTCCATGTAGCTGAAACTACAGGTATAAGCCACCACAGTCAGCTAATTTTCCTATTTTTTGTACAGACAGAGTTTCTATTGCCTTTTTTTTTTAAACAGAGTTGCACTTTCTCACCCTCTATAGAGGGCTGTGGCATCACAGCTCACAGCAACCTCAAACTCTTGGGCTCAAGCCATCCTCTTGTCTCAGCCTCCCGAGTGGCTGGGACTATAGGCACTCGCCACAGTGTCTGGCTACTTTTCAGAGATTGGGGTCTCACTTGCTCAGGCTGGTCTCGAACCTGTGAGCTCAAGCAATCCACCTGCCTTGGCTTCCCAGAGTGCTAGGATTATAGGCGTGAGGCACCACACCTGGCTTTGTAAAGACAGTTTCACTTTTTTTTTGAGATAGAGTCTCAGTCTGTTGCTCTAGGCTAGAGTGCTGCGGCCTCATAGCTCACTGCTACCTCAAACTCCCAGGCTCAAGCCATTCTCTTACCTCCTGAGCAGCTGGGACTACAGGCGTGCACCATGTTGACAGTTCATTTTTCCTTTTTTTTTTTGACACAGAGTCTCAAGCTGTCACCCTGGGTAGAGTGCTGTGGCATCACAGCTCACAGCAACCTCCAACTCCTGGGCTCAAGTGATTCTCTTGCCTCTGCCTCCCAAGTAGCTGGGACTACAGGCACCTGCTACAACACCTGGCTATTTTTTGGTTGCAACCATCATTATTGTTTGGTGGGTCCGGGCTGGATTCGAACCTGCCAGCTCAGTTGTATGTGGCTGGTGCCTTAGCTGCCTGAGCCACAGGCACCGAGCCCATTTTTCCATTTTCTAAAAAAGTATGGGTCTCACTGTTGCTCAAGCTGATCTTGAACTCCTGAGCTCAAGTGATCCACCCACCTTGGCCTCCCAGAGTGTCAAGATTATAGGTGTGACCATTGTGCCTGGCCCAGAGTTTCATTCTTGCTGAGGCTGGTCTCAAACTGTTGACGTGAAGCAATCCTCCTGACTCAGTCTCCCAAAGTGATGCCCTTCTGTTTCTAAAGTCTGGTGTTCAGCCTATGTGACCTCATATTGGCCACATGACCTTTGCAAGGTACTTACATCCATTTTACGGGAGGAAACTGAGGCAAAGAAAAGTTTAATAATTTCTACAGTGCCAGTGTGCTATAAGGCGCAATGAGGTTTTATAGGTGAAAGAGTTTGTAATCTGTAACTCCTTGCTATTGTGTCAGAGGTGGTATAGTGCTTCTCAAGGATCTTCCAATAAAATAACACTTCACATTGTGGTGGGTGCCTGTAGTCCCAGCTTCTTGGGAGGCTGATGTAGGAGGATCGCTTGAGCCCAGGAGTTTGAGGTTGCTGTGAGTTAGGACACTACCGCACTCTACTTACGGTGACAAAATGAGACTCTGTCTCAAAAAAGAAATCATTAGGCTCGGCGCCTATAGCTCAATCAGCTAAGGCGCCAGCCACATACACCACAGCTTTGAATCCAGCCCCGGCCTGCCAAAAAACAATGACAACTACAACCAAAATAAATAAATAAATAAATAAATCATTAATCAAATTATTTTCAAAAGAAGTTCAAAGTACAGTAAGCATGTTCTTTTTTTTACTCCTTTCCCCCTGATCAACATAATTTAAGTGTGCTATGGAAGTTTTTTTTATTTCTTATTTTATTTTTGAGACAGAGTTTCACTTTGTCACCCCCAGTAGAGTGCTGTAGCATCATAGCTCACAGCATCCTCAGAGTCCTGGGCTCAAGTAATCCTCTTGCCTCAGCCTCCTGAGTAACTGGGACTACAGGTGCCTGCTGCAGCATACAGCTATTTTTTTTTTTTTTTAAGAGATGGAGTCTAACTCTAGCTCAGGCTGGTCTCAAACTCCTGAACTCAGGCAATCCACTTGCCTCAGCATCCCAGAGTGCTGGGATTACAGGCAGAAGTTTTAACTATAGGTTCAAGTGTGCTATGAGAAAAAATGGTTGAAAAACACTGGTCTAGGAAAAATATGCGCCTCTCCAATATCTGAATTTCGGACACTGTGCCGAGCTAGCTGAAGAGAGATAGGGCAAGGAGGAGGCCCTGTCTGATGACCCTCACGGGCATCTGCTCAGTTGTCCGTGAAGACCCATCTTGCCCCAGTCTCTGAGCCAGAGCCATGTGGGTGGGGTATGAGGGCCAATGCTGATGACATGTGTGGAGAGAATCCCAGGGCAGAAGAAAGTGCCCTTTCCCTGGCCTATGAGGGTAGACGCTGGCAGAAGGGAGCCCCCAGGGTGAAGTGAGACACCTCTATCTGCCCAAAGTTCTCCCCATTAGGTATGGCATTACAGGTTCATCCCCACGTGGGGACCACATGGGCATCCCAGGAGCCCCTAGCTCCAGCTTGTCGGTTAGGCCTGAGTGGAGCAGGGCACAGTGCCCAAGCTGCCTGTCCCCACTCTGATTCCCCCAGTCCTGCTCACACTTAGGCACACTGAGTGCCAGAACCGAAGAAGACATCCCCAGGCAGAAATAACATACATTCTACTTTCCAAGGTGTTCTTTCTCTTTTAGGTCTTCCCCCTCACAAGTCCCATGAAATTGGTTCCCCGTTAGACCCAGTAGGTAGTAAGAAACTACTACCCAGTAAAAAAAACCCTAAACTCCTATTGAGTGGTGACTTCCGGCCCAGAGGAGCTCGCGCAGAAGCTGAACAGCCACCTGAGAGCGTGGAGCCCAGCTAAAATACAGCTGCCTGGTCCTATTTGCTCCGCTCCTGTGGTCTGCCCCCATTTGCTCTTTCTTCATGCCTTGGCCCAGGTCCTGATTAGGCCCACCCAGGCTCAAGAAAGCAACTCTGCCATTTCCTGGCTCTGCTGGTCCCTCCTAGCAGCAGATAGCTTTGGTCTGTGGCACCATGGTGCACAGAGCCCTCCTATGTCTCTAACCGCTGATAAGAGTCTAGCAGCTGGGCCTGGTGACTGGGCCCTCTGGGAGTTGAACTAACTCCTTTTCCAGACTCTTCTGTCACTGCTACAGAGTTCACCAGCCAATTCGCATGATTGCTGGCCTCTCATGTTACACACTCTTCTACCTCTAAGCTCAGCTCAATCTCTTACCTCCTTATAAAAATAGAGTGCATTTTTCCTAGAGTACATCCCCTTACCACTTGCCCAACTTTTCCTTGACGATGCAGCTAAATTATCATCTCTTCCAGGAGCCTTCCCAGATTCTCTGTGAATTTCTCCTATTACCTTATCTTCACCTTTTTCTGAAGCAAATTCCACTTTGTGAGGTTTGGATACTTAATGAATAATGTGCCCCCCCCAACACTATAAATACTTACTGAGTGAATGAACTGCTTTTATAATTCTAGACCTCAGCAGAGACTTTTCAAATGAATTATGTTGGGCATACAAAAAGATACAAAGAATACAACAAAAACCCTTGTACCTTCCAGTTAGCTTATAAAATAAAACATTACAGACACAGCTGAAACTCCTCATGTGGCTCTGCCCAATTGTGCTCACCTCTTCCCCACAGGAAAGGGACTACAATCCCAATTTGGGGGTTTAACTCTGACCTTCAGGGCAATAGGAATAGTGTAAGAAGCAGTGAGTCTACAGGTGGGGCTGGGGTGCTAGAAAAAGCACTAGTCTGGAGCTGAAAGACAGCTCTTACCCCTAATTTAAGAGAATAATTATTACTTATAGGTAACAGAATTAGAGAAATAATATAATAGAGAATAGTACCTAAAGTCACTTAGATGTCTCTAGTGGATATGTTTTCACACATTAGGAATTAAAAATTTTAAGTTGATTTATCTAGAATAACATGGATCTTTACTATTTGTACTTTTCTCAAAAGAAAAAAGATCCCCCTCCCAAAAAAAGAAAAAAAGATCCCAAGAAAGCAGATCACAGCAGCCTTAAGGTATAGTGATAGGAACACTAGACAGCCTAGTGGCCTTACTTTGCATCTCCAAGTTAATTAGTTTTGAACCTCAATTTCTTAATCTTGAAAATAGGAGTATTGTTTTAAATTAATAAATGTATGCCCAAGGGGTGGTGCCTGTGACTCAAGGAGTAGGGCGCCAGCCCCATATACTAGGGATGGTGGGTTCAAACCTGGTCCTGGCCAAAAACTGCAAAAAAAAAAAAAAAAAAAAATTTATGCCCAGGCTGGGCAAGGTGGCTCATGCCTGTAATTGCAGCACTTTGGGAGGTCAAGGTGGGTAGATCACTTTAGCCCAGGAGTTTGAGGTGGCTGTGAACTAGGTTGACCCCATGGCACTCTAGCCTGGGAAACAGTGAGACTGTATCTCAAAAAAAAAAAAAAAGGACCACAACCAAATCTGTCTCCCTTATCTTCTGAGAACCTCCTAACCCTCCAATGAAGAGGTATAGTCTAACTTCCCTCCCTATCAATCTGGCAGGCTTGTGTCTTGCTTGTATCGTAGAATTCAGCTGATTTGACACTTGAGGCATTCTGAGGCCAAGGTGGAAAGGCCTTCTTGCCTGGGATTCTTTTTTTTTTGAGACAGAGCCTGGATAGAGTGCAATGGCATCACAGCTCACAGCAACCTCCAATTCCTGGGCTCAAGCGAGTCTCTTGCCTCCGCCTCCTAAATAGCTGGGACTACAGGTGCCCGCCAGAACGCCCGGCCATTTTTTGGTTGTAGCCGTCATTGTTGTTTGGCTGGCCCAGGCTGAATTCGAACCTGTCAGCTCAGATGTACGTGGCTGGCGCTTTAGCCTGTTGAGTCACAGGTGCCAAGCCTTGGCTAGGATTCTTGTTGCATGAAGACAGGCCCAAGGGAGAGAAAGCGCCTCCAAATACCACGTTTATAAGAGGAAGGAGTTTATTCACCAGCCGGGAGCTTATGGCATAAAAGAATTCCAAATGGCCGCACTCCCCAACTGGCTTGGTCTTTCCCTTTTTATCAACAGTCAAAAGTTCCACCCCACAGGTACCCTTCTTATTGGCCAGTTTGAATCAAGTGGAAGGTGCTATTCCAGTCCCTAGAGAACTACAGGATTTCGTCCAAGTTCCTGGAAGGTAAGTTTACAAATTCCCAAGAGCTAAGTCACCATGGAAAGGACCCTGCAAATGTATTCTTGTGGTGTCCTTGAGAAGACCTGTTCTCCTAGACCTCACCCTTCTCAGGTATCCTCTCTCATTCTCATGCTGTGCAAGCAGGCCAACCTGAGGCCTCCGTAAGGAGTATGTGAGCGAGCTATGATTCCAGGGCACACTAGCCTGGGGCAACAGAATAAGACTCTGCCTCAAAAACAAATAAAAAAAAGTATACATATATTATTAGTCATGAGAGAAATATAAATTAAGACAACAATGAGATTCAGGCCGGCCCCATATACTGAAGGTGGCAGGTTCAAACCCGACCTCGGCCGAACTGCAAGAACAGAAAAATAGCTGGGTGTTGTGGCGGACGCCTGTAGTCCCAGCTACTCGGGAGGCTGAGGCAAGAGAATTGCCTAAGCCTAGGAGTTGGAAGTTGCTGTGAGCCGTGATGCCACAGCACTCTACTGAGTGTGAAAAAGAGAGACTCTGTCCCTACAAAAAAAAGAAAAAAACTGAGATTCAATTTCATATAAAGACCAAAAACACCAAATGTTAGCAAACATGTGGAGTAACTAGAACATTCATACATTATTAATGTGAGCATAAAATGGTATAGTCACTTCGAGAAACTGTTTTTTTTTTTTTTTTTTTTTTGGAGTTTTTGGCTGAGGCGGAGTTTGAACCCACCACCTCCGGTATATGGGTGGTGCCCTACTCCTTTGAGCCACAGGCGCCGCCCAAGGAACTGTTTTGTAATTTCTTTTTTTTTTTTTTTTTTTTAGACAGAGTAAGAGTACAAATCACATTTGGCATAAGATAAAACACAAAATAAAAAAAAAGAATAAGAGAATTCTCTTATAGGTATTTCACTTGGTATCTCACTGCACCCCACCCACCCTACCCCTGCCCAGGGCAGCAGTACTACTTACCCTCTCATATGGCTTTGCCTCTACAAAGACAGGGGCCTTTGGGGACATTCTGGCTCAGACATAGGTTACACAGATTCTAGCTCTGAGCCCCAGGACCTAGGTAAGCCAGTGTGCTCTGGGTGCTCAGATACCCGGGGCCTGGCCCACCTAAGGGGGAGCAGATGCTAAGCACGAGTAGCAGGCCCTAAAGAAAAGGTCTCCAGAGCACCGGCCCTTGAGACACCAGGGAGTCCACCAGAGGGCAGCAGGAACCTGCTCCAAAGCTCTAACAAGACTGCAGTGAACCTTTAAAGGTGGGAGGAGATGGAGGAGGAGGGAAGGCTTCTGTGAGAATTTAGGGACAGTAGGAGTAGGAAAGGATACTTAAGGTTTCTGGGGAGGGAGGAGAGATGACCTGTATAAAGCTAAGGAGGCAGGAATTAATAAATCAAAATGTGTTGGGTGGGAAAGTGCTAGAATGTAAGCCCCATGTGGGAAGGGACTGTGTTCTGTGTGCACAGCTACACTGTTAGAACAATGCCTAGGGGCTGTGCCTGTGGCTCAAAGGAGTAGGGGCTGACTCCATATGCTGGAGGTGATGGGTTCAAACCCAGCCCTGGCCAAAAACTGCAAAAAAAAAAGAACAATGCCTACTAGCATGCAGTATATATTAAATTGCACAAATGCATAAATGGGAACACAGGTACTGCTGGTGAGGAGGAAATGAGGACAGTAAAGGGAAGGTAAATGTTTGGGTGGACGACAAAAAAGAAAGGAATTTTTATCTACTGGCCATCTATTTGTTGGGCAATGTGCTAATAATAAAATCTTTAAATTCATTATCTCTTTCTTCTTTTTTTATATTTTTATTCCTAAGATTAGTTTATTTTTATTTTATTTGTTTATTTGTGAGACAGAGTCTTACTTCACCACCCTTGGTAGAGTGTCAATCCTCTTGCCTCAGCCTCCCAAGTAGCTGGGACTACAGGTGCCCTCCACAATGCCTGGCTATTTTTCAGAGTCGGGGTCTCGCTCTGACTCAGGCTGGTCTTGAACCTGTGAGCTCAGGCCATCCACCCATCTAGGCCCCCCAAGAGCTGGGATTACAGGCATGAGCCACCGTGCCTAGCCCTAAGGTTAGTTTTTAATTGAAGTAGTAGTACATGCTTAAAGTGAAAAAAATATTCAACAAAAAAATTTTAATGTAAAAATAAGTCTCACTCTCATGCCAGACTCTCCAGTCCCCTTCACAGAGGCTAACAATGTCATCTGCATATTTTTCTAGGAATTTTATGTGCATGTACTTTGGGAGTCACCTGCTCCCTTCTGCTTTTCTCAGAACCTCCAGACTCCACACACATTTGCTTAGAGCAACATTTCTTAGAGTGTTGTCTGGGAATAATTTCAACAAAATTACCTGGTGGAAATTTAACTTATTAAAAATGTAGAATTTCAGGCCTCATACACACCTGCAAAATCAAGGGAAGGAAATCTGCATTTTAATAAACTTCCAGAGGGAATTCTGATCCCAAGCAAAGTTTGAGAAACACTTTGCTTAACTCACACCACCACTCAAGGGGAGAGTCCACCATTCCTCCTGTATGACCTTGACCCTGGCCTTCTTATCCATCCCATTCCCACTTGAAGCCTTCCCACTAATAAACAAGGTGCAGTTCTCTATTCAAGTCATGTGTTAAAGACCTAACCAGGAGTTTCTTTACATTAAACTTGCATATTTCTCCTTAGTTTATTACTAAAAATGTTATTATTTAATTTTTATTTCTTTACTTTTTCTAACCCCAGCTTTTTATTTTGAAAAACTTAAAGCCTATAGAAAAGCTACAAACACTATAGTGAATCTCCATATACCTAGATTCACCAGTTGTTGACATTTTACCACATTTGCTTTATCTTTATCTATTAATATATGTATAATTTTTTTTCTGAACTGTTTGAGAGTCAATTGCAAGAAATCAGGACACTTCAGCTGTAAATACTTACGCAGTTAGCTGGGCACGGTGGCTCATACCTGCAATCCTAGCACTCTGGGAGGCTGAGGCAAGTGAATTGCTTAAGCTCAGGAGGTCAAGACCAGCCTGAGCAAGAGCAAGATCCATCTCTACTAAAAATAGAAAAACTATGTGGGCATGGTAGCTGCACCTGTAGTTCCAGCTACTTGGGAGCAAGAGGATTGCTTGAGCCCAAAAGTTTAAGGTTGCTGTGAGCTATGAAGCCATAGCACTCTAACCTAGGGCAACAGAGTGAGACTCTGTGTCAAAAAAACAAAACAAAAGAACAAAGATTTTCTCCTATAGGATAATTCTCACACTCAGAAAATTTAACATTGATATATTAACTAATATATGTAAGCTATATTTGGATTTTCCCAATTGTTGCAATGTCTTTTTTAGTCTTTCCTCCTTTCCTGGTTAAGGATTTAATGAATGTTTGCATGTTACATTTAATAGTCTTGTATCTTTAGTATTCTTTCATTTAGAGCAATTTACCAACTTTCAAAATCTGGGTAGTTTTTTTTTTTTTTTTTGAGATAGAGTCTTAAGCTGTTTCCCTGGGTAGAGTGCTGTCGTGTCACAGCTCACAGCAACCTCCAACTCTTGGGCACAAACGATCCTCTTGCTTCAGTTTTTCTAATTTTAGTAGCGATGGGATCTTGCTTTTGCTGGGGCTGGTCTCAAACTCATGAGCTCAAGTAATCCACCCCCCTCAGACTCTTAGAGTTCTAGGATTACAGGCATGAGCCACCTGCCCGGCTTGTGTAGTCTTTTTTTTAATTGACATATGGTATAATTTGCATATAATAAAATGTATGCATATTTTGTGTTCAGTATAATGAGTTTTGACAATTGTATGCATCTGTGTTACCACCACCCAAAACAAGATACAGAGCAGTGGTTCTCAACCATCCTAATGCCGTGACCCTTTAATATAGTTCCTCATGTTGTTGTGACTACCAACCATAAAATGATTTTCGTTGCATGGCTTGGTGCCTGTGGTTCAAGCGGCTAAAGCGCCAGCCACATATACCTGAACAGGCAGGTTCGAATCCAGCCCGGGCCCGCCAAACAACAATGACAGCTGCAACCAAAAAATGGCCGGGAGTTGTGTAGTCCCAGTTGCTTGGGAGGTGGAGGCAGGAGACTCGCTGGAGCCCAGGAGTTGGAGGTTGCTGTGAGCTGTGATGCCACAGCACTCTACCCAGGGTGACAGCTTAAGGCTCTGTCTCAAAAAAGAAAAAAAAAATTATTTTCGTTGCTTACTTCCTTCTCAATGTAGAAAGGTTGAGAACCATTGATATAGAGTATATTTATGTCCCCAAAGAGTCAGATAATCCTTACCTCACCCATCCTTTACTCCATAGCCACTTTCTGACTTCTATCTCCAGAGACAAGTTTTGCTAATTCTTATATTAATACTTCACATATAGAGAACATACTATTTGTATGGTTTTCCTCTTATGTTCAATGTAAATGAACAAAATTATATTTTAGGTTTTTTTTTCAGCTTAATGCTTTTGAGATTCATCTGTTATATATATTAATTATTTGTTCCTTTTTATTATTGCAGTATTCTACTGTACAGATATACATACTTCAATGTGTTTATCCATTCTCTTGTCAATAGACATTTTGGATTTTTATCTGTTATATTTCTATGTGTCTGTTTCTATATGTCTGTGGTTGTGTTTCTATATGTCTTGGGTAAATACCTATTGGTGAGTGAGTCATAGACTAAATATTTATTTAACTTTATAAGAAATTACAAAACAAGGAGGCGCCTGTAGCTCAGTGGGTAGGGTGCCGACCACACACGCCAAGGCTGGCTGGTTCGAACCCAGCCCAGGCCAGCTAAAATTAACAATGACAACTGCAACAAAAAAATAGCTGGGCATTGTGGCAGGCCCCCCTGGGGCCCAGCTACTTGGGAGGCAGAGGCAAGAGAATCGCTTAAGCCCAAGAATTTGAGGTTGCTGTGAGCTGTGACGCCACAGTACTCTACCAAGGGTGACTGTGTAAGACTGTCTCAAAAGAAAAGAAATTACCAAACAGTTCCTCGAAGTGACTATACCATTTATGCTCACATTAATAATGTATGAATGTTCCAGTTACTCCACATCTTTGCTAACATTTGGTGTTGATCTTTTTTATTTTACCTATTCTGGTGGGTGTGAAATTGCATCCCATTGTTGTCTTAATTTATATTTCTCTCATGACTAATAATATTTGTATTTTTTGGTTTTTTTTTTTTTTTTTGAGACAGAGTCTTACTCTGTTGCCCTAGGCTAGTGTGCTCTAGCATCATGGCTCACAGCAGCCTCAAACTCTTGGGCTCAAGACATCCTCTTGCCTCAGCCTCCCGAGTAGTTTATAGGCACCACAACACTTGGCTAGTTTTTCTATTTTTAGTAGAGATGGGGTCTTGCTCTTGCTCAGGCTGCTTTTGAACTCCTGAGCTCAAGCAATCCACCTGCCTAGGTTTCCCAAGAGTGCTAGGATTATAGGTATGAGTCACTGCACCCAGCCTGATGATGACTAATAATGTTGGATACCATTCCGTATCTTTACTGGCTTTTTTTTTTTTTTTTTTTTGGTGAAGTATTTATTCAGGTATTGTGGCCATTTTTTATTGGGTTGTTCCTTTTTAAGTTGTGGTTTTATAGTTCTGTATGTATTTTGGCTATACCATTCTTTGTCAGATACACGTAACTATAAATAATTTTCCCAGTCTGTGGTTTGACTATTAATTTTCTTAACAATGCATTTTGATGGGCAGAAATTGTTAATTTTGAAGTATAATTTAACCATTTTTTCTTATGTGGCTTTTTTTTTTTTTTTTTTTAGAGACAGAGTTTTCACTTTATCACCCAAGGTAGAATGCCGCGGTGTCACAGCTCACAGCAACCTCCAGCACTTGGGCTTCGGCGATTCTCTTGCCTCAGCCTCCCAAGTAGCTGAGACTACAGGTGCCCACCACAATGCCTGGCTATTTTTTGTTGCAGTTTGACCAGGGTCACGTTCAAACCCGCCTGTTGGTATATGGGGCCAGTGCTCTACCCACTGAGCCACAGGCGCTACCCCAGCCCTTCATTTTAATAGAGGAACAAACAGGGCGGTGCCTGTGGCTCATCGAGTAGGGCGCCGGCCCCATATACTGAAGGTGGTGGGTTCAAACCCGGCCTCAGCGAACAGCAAAACAGAAAAATAGCCGGGCATTGTGGTGGGCGCTACTCGGGAGGCTGAGGTAAGAGAATTGCCTAAGCCCAGGAGTTGGAGGTTGCTATGAGCTGTGTGAGGCCACAGCACTCTACTGAGGGGGATAAAGTGAGACTCTGTCTCTACAAAAAAAAAAATAGAGGAACAAACAGAAGACCAAAGGTCATCTCTAAGGACTTTTCCAGCTTTAAAACTCTATGCATTTCTTTCTTTTTTTTTTTTTTTTTGAGACAGAGCCTCAAGCTGTCACCCTGGATAGAGTGCTGTGGCCTCACAGCTCACAGCAACCTCCAATTCCTGGGCTCAAGCGAGTCTCTTGCCTCCGTCTCCCAAGTAGCTGGGACTACAGGCGCCCGCCACAACGCCTGGCCATTTTTTTGGTTGCAGCCGTCATTGTTGTTTGGTGGGCCCCGGGCTGGATTCGAACTCACCAGCTCATATGTACGTGGCTGGCGCCTTAGCCCGTTGAACCACAGGCGCCGAGCAGTTTTATAATGAGCAGCCTGGGAATCTGGTAGATTCCCTGACTGCAAAGTTGCTTTGGTTGAGTCTCATGTTTCTTGGCATCTACCCTGCTCCCTGCTGGGTGTTTAAGTCAGCAGGGTTAGGTGCTCGGTAAAGGTATTTTGTCAGTCGTGGGTATGTCAGGTGCCGGGCTGATTGGTTTCCAGTCGCAGTTTCCAGTAGAGCCACTGGCTGTACAGAGCTGGACGTGTTTGTGTGGCACTGCCTGCCTTTGTTTTCTCATATCTGCATGTTGGTCTGTTGCATCTTCAGGGGGACCACCCTCCAAATGGCAATTTCACGCTGGCTCCTCCGCTACCGGGTACAGGTTCCTCCGTGGTAAAACTGTTCCTTACATTGAGTTCCCCGGCTTCTCACTGGAGCTTTCCCTAGGAGGGCCGACCAGTTTTCAGGTTGTGTCGTGCACAGATTTCTGCTCGCTCCGTGGAATCGCTTTCTACACTGCAGGACCGCTGGTGCCGGTTTCCCCGGTTGCTCTTTGCCAGGCAGCTTCGAGCCGGCGGGTTTTCTGTCTCAAATTTATTTGCCCCAAGTCTCTCAGTCCTTGTAAAACATCGGTTTCTCAGGGAGGACAGTTTTCCTTGACAGCGCCTTTGATTGAGCCAAAACGGTGGTTTGCCCTTCGCAGGTCCGCTGCTTGCCGTCCCTTGCAGGCTCCCAGTACCGCCATTTCCCAAAGGTCGTAACTCTTGCGTGCAGAGCAGCTAGACATTTGTGCCTGGATTTTCAGGGCCCCAGCTCCACTGCTTACCCCTACCCACGACTGGTTCGCAGGTGCCCTTCCCTACCTAGCCAAGGCTGGTGTTCCTAGGTGGCAGCACCTCTTCCCGCAACTTCTCAGGAGCGGGTGGAGTGGTAGAGCTTTTGCTGGAACTGCTATCACAGAGACGTCTGACAGGCTATTTCTGGGTCTCCAGAACCTGGTCTTACTGCCGGAGTGGGCTTTGTGTTTGTCAATGAACCCCGAAATTTAGTCTGATGATTGATTTCCTCATCCTGGAAAGTTTCAATTGAGCAGGCATTTCTTTCTTTCTTTTTTTTTTTGTAAGACAGAATTTATTCACAGAAAAGAATACAGAAAACACTAAGGCTCCTGGTAGAGGGAGAGAATTCTAGTGGGGAGAGAGAAGCTCTCTACGTTTCTCTCCTGGTCTTTCCCCGTCTCCTCCTTTAGGTCTTTAGTCTCAGGGTATATATAGGTGTATGGGTTCCTTGGCCAGGAAACGAATGAATACAGTCCCTTCGGCCAGGGGGCAAGGTGAATGAATGTATCAATGAATGGATACAGTCCTGTCATGGAATTGAGGCCTAGGAAATTCACAAGAACTTGACCTAGGCATAGGAGATGCGGGTTCCACATTTAGTCCTAAGTGTGAAGTGAAGGAGACACCAAGGCACAGGTGTCTCCTCAGCAGTTGTCCAGCCTTTTTGGCAATTGAAGCCTCTGGTGGAGGTTGGAGGTCCCCCTCCTTTCCTGTCATCCAGCCCGCTGGCTCTTCAGCTGGCTACCACACCACCGACACTGCCAAGGAGGAGGCAGAAGGTCCGCCAGCCCCGCTGAGCTGGCTAGGGCGCCAATTGTCCTGCATCAATTCTCCCTC
>CAUYON010050700.1:0-11189 GCA_963573935.1 Arctocebus calabarensis | reverse complement strand
TTAGACTCAAGGTGAAGGGATGGTCATCTATATTCCAGGCATATGGAAAACAGAAAAAAGCAGGTGTTGCAATCTTATTCGCAGATACAATAGACTTTAAACAAACCAAAATAAGGAAGGATAAAGACGGTCATTTCATATTTGTTAAAGGTAATACTCAATATTATAAGATTTCAATTATTAATACTTATGCACCCAACCAGAATGCACCTCAATTTATAAGAAAAACTCTAATAGACTTGAGTAACTTGATTTCCTCCAGCTCTATAGTAGTTGGAGATTTTAATACTCCTTTAGCAGTGTTGGAGAGATCCTCCAGTAAGAAGCTAAGTAAAGAAATTTTAGATTTAAACTTAACCATTCAACAACTGGATTTAATAGACATCTACAGAATGTCTGTTATTAGAATTTCATCCTAATAAAATTGAATACACATTCCTCTCAGCACCCCATGGAACATACTCCCCAATTGATCACATCTTAGGTCACAAGTCTAACCTCAACAAATTTAAAAGAATAGAAATTATTCCTTGCATTTTCTCAGATCACCATGGAATAAAAGTTGAACTCAATAATCACAGGAATCTGCATACTCAAACAAAAACATGGAAGCTAAATAACCTTATGCTGAATGATAGATGGGTCATAGATGAGATTAAGAAGGAAATCTCCAAATTCTTGGGACAAAATGACAATGAAGATATGAATTATCAGAACCTCTGGGATGCTGCAAAGGCAGTCCCAAGAGAGAAATTTATAGCAGTGCAAGCCTTCCTCAAGAGAATGGAAAGAGAGGAAGTTAACAACTTAATGGGACACCTCAAACAGCAGGAAAAGGAAGAACATTCCAACCCCAAACCCAGCAGAAGAAAAGAAATAACCAAAATCAGGGCAGATTTAAATGAAATTGAAAACAAAAGAATTATAGAACAGATCAATAAATCAAAAAGTTGGTTCTTTTTAAAGGTCAATAACATAGATAAACCTTTGGCTAACCTAATTACGAAAAAAAGACTAAAATCTCTAATTTCATCAATCAGAAACGGTAAAGACGAAATAACAACAAACCCCTCAGAAATTCAAAAAATCCTTAAAGAATATTACAAGAAACTTTACTCTCAGAAATATGAAAATCTGAAGGAAATTGACCAATACTTGGATGCACACCACCTTCGTAAACTTACCCAGAATGAAGTGGAAATGTTGAACAGGCCAATATCAAGTTCCAAAATAGCATTAACTATACAAAATCTCCCTAAAAAGAAAAGCCCAGCACCAGATGGCTTCACGTCAGAATTCTACCAAACCTTTAAAGAGGAACTAGTACCTATATTATTCAACCTTTTCCAAAATATAGAAAAAGATGGAATACTACTCAACACATTCTATGAAGCGAATATCACCTTGATCCCTAAATCAGGAAAAGACCCAACAAGAAAAGAAAACTACAGACCAATATCACTGATGAATATTGATGCAAAAATATTCAATAAGATTTTAACAAACAGAATCCAGCAACACATCAAACAAATTATACACCACGACCAAGTGGGCTTTATCCCAGGATCTCAAGGTTGTTCAATATACGTAAATCCATAAATGTAATTCAGCACATAAACAAATTAAAAAATAAAGACCATATGATTCTCTCAATTGATGCAGAAAAAACTTTTGATAACATCCAGCATACCTTCTTGATCAGAACACTTCAGAAAATTGGAATAGAAGGAACATTTCTTTTTTCTTTCTTTTTTTTTTTTGTAGAGACAGAGTCTCACTTTATCGCCCTGGGTAGAGTGCCGTGGCGTCACACCACTCACAGCAACCTCCAGCTCTTGGGCTTAAGCGATTCTCTTGCCTCAGCCTCCCTAGTAGCTGGGACTACAGGCACCCGTCACAGTGCCCGGCTATAAGAAGGAAAAGATTTTGCTTCCTGGTTTCTTTTCTTACTTAGCTGACTACTGCAGCACCACCCAAGTTCTCCAGTTACAGGCTTCTGCACTATAGGCAGAATGGGCAGTTTCTCTAGTGCTGCTCCAGCAGTGAGGCCAGCAGGCCCCCCTACCTCCCTTAGGCAGTTTTCTACCACAGTGCTTACAGAGCGACATCTCTCCCAGGAACAGCTTTCCTTAGAGTATAAATTGCTACATTCCAAAAAGCAGGTTCTAGCAAGCTCCAACTTTGCTGCTATCCAGTAAGCTACACCTGCTGTCTTCAACAAGGTCTAGATCTCATCCTTCCTGGAGCAGGGTGGGATGGCACAGGCACATTTTTTCTGGATGATCCATCTCAGTCCTAGGGTAGTGGTGGCTGATACTTATACCTGCTATTTCTTTTTTTTTTTTGAGACAGAGCCTCAAGCTGTCACCCTGGATAGAGTACAGTGGCATCACAGCTCACAGCAACCTCCAATTCCTGGGCTCAAGCGAGTCTCTTGCCTCCACCTCCCAAGTAGCTGGGACCACAGGCACCCACCACAATGCCCGGCATTCTTTGGTTGCAGCCGTCAGTGTTGTTTGGCGGGCCCGGGCTGGATTCGAACCCGCCAGCTCAGGTGTACGTGGCTGGCGCCTTAGCCCGCTGAGCCACAGGCGCCGAGCCGCTATTTCTTTTTTTTTGAGACAGAGTTTCATTTTGTCACCTTCAGTGAAGTACTGTGCTGTCATAGCTCACAGCAACCTCAAACTTGTAGGCTCAAGCAATCCTCTTGCTTCAGCCTCCCAAGTATCTGGGATAACAGGCACCTTCCACGACACCGGGCTAATTTTTTTATTTTGAGATAGTGACAGGTCTTGCTTTTTTTTTGAAACAGTCCCACTTTATTTATTTATTTATTTTGCAGTTTTTGGCCAGGGCTGGGTTTGAACCCTCCACCTCTGGCATATGGGGCCAGCGCCCTACTCACTGAGCCATAGGCATCGCCCACAGTCTCACTTTATTACCCTGGTAGAGTGCTTCGGCATCACAGCTCACAGCAACCTCAAACTCTTGGGTTCAAGTGATCCTCTTGCCTCAGCCTCCTGAGTAGCTGAGAGTGGGTGCTTGGGACTATAGACACCCACCAGAATGCCAGCCTATTTTTAGAGACCAGGATCTTGCTCTTGCTCAGAGTGGTCTTGAACTCCTGGGCTCAGGTGATCCACCTGCCTCAGCCTCCCAGTATACCTGCTACTTCTATGTTCATTAAAATTCTCTTATTGTGGGTGGCACCTGTGGCTCAGTGAGTAGGGTGCTGGCCCCCTATACCAAAGGTGGTGGGTTCAAACCCAGCCCCAGCCAAACTGCAACAAAAAAATAGCCAGGCGTTGTGGTGGGCACCTGTAGTCCCAGCTACTCGGGAGGCTGAGGCAAGAGAATTGCCTACGTCCAAGAGTTGAAGATTGCTGTGAGCTGTGACGCCACAGCACTCTACTGAGGGTGTTAAAGTGAGACTCAGTCTCTAAAAACAACATCAACAACAAAAAACCCCAATTCTCTTATTGTCAATCCATTGCTCCAACCTCCTGGTAGTTAATATTTCTTTATACTGTATTATACTTTCCTGATCAAATTAATGTTCTTATTTTTCTCAATGGACTTAGATAACGTAAAATCCTTATTTACTATGAATTATGTAACACTATACTATTATGTTTATTAAATATACTCAAAAAATATAACTAAAATGGGTATTACATAACATTGTAAGTATTTTTGGACATGCTCAATTTTTTTTTCTTTTTCTTTTTTTGAGACGAAGTCTCACTATTGTTACCCTTGGTAGAGTGCTGTGGCATCATAGCTTACAGCCACCTCAAATTCTCTTGCCTCAGCTTCCCAAGTAGTTGGGACTACAGGTACCCACCATAATGCCCGGCTATTTTTTGGTTGCAGTTGTCAGTGTTTAGCAGGGCTGGGTTGGGATAGAACCCAATACCTGTGGTGTATATGGCCAGTACCCTACTGAGCTATGGACCCTGAGCCATCAATTTTCTTTTTATACGCGAAAAGATTATCTTATCTTTTGTAGGATACTAGGATCCTACTTTGGAGACCACCAATGCAAATTATGGACAAGCCTGCAACTAATTCAGATTTTAAGGATGCATATGTAAAACCTTTAAATTAAAATGAGCTATCTAATGTGTGAATTTTAGAACCCAATATGAACAGCCCAAATACTCAAGACATTTATGAGAAAAGTAGGGGAAATTTGAATACTGATTTGATGGCATTAAGAAATTATTATTCTTGGCTCAGCACCTGTGGCTCAAGTGGCTAAGGCGCCAGCCATGTACACCTGAATTGGCGGGTTTGAATCCAGCCCGGGCCTGCCAAACAACAATGACACCTGCAACCAAAAAATGGCCGGGTGTTGTGGCAGGTGCCTGTAGTCCCAGCTACTAGGGAGGCTAGGGCAAGAGAATCGCTTGAGCACAAGGGTTTGAGGTTGCTGTGAGCTATGACGCGACAGCACTCTACTGTGGGTGACAAAGTGAGACTGCTTCAATTCAAAGAAAAAGGGAGGTACCTGTGGCTCAGTGAGTAGGGCACCGGCCCCATATACCAAGGGTGGTGGGTTCAAACCCAGCCCTGGCCAAACTGCAACAAAAAAATAGCCAGGCGTGTGGCAGGCGTCTGTAGTCCCAGCAACTTCAGAGGCTAAGGCAAAAGAATTTTGCCTCCAAGAGCTGGAGGTTGCTGTGAGCTGTAATGCCACAGCACTCTCAAGAGTAAGTAACAAAGTGAGACTCTGTCTCTACAAAAAAAAAAAAAAAAAAAGGCTCGGCGCCTGTGGCTCAGCGGGCTAAGGCACCAGCCATGTAAACCTGAGCTGGCAGGTTCGAATCCAGCCTGGGCCCGCCAACCAACAATGACGGCTGCAACCCAAACAAAAATGGCCAGGCGTTGTGGCGGGCGCCTGTAGTCCCAGCTACTCGGGAGGTGGAGGCAGGAGACTCGCTTGAGCCCAGGAATTGGAGGTTGCTGTGAGCTGTAATGCCACGACACTATCCAGGGCGACAGATTGAGGCTCTGTCTCAAAAAAAAAAAAAAAAAATGAAAATACAATATGAATAAATTGTAAAAATTAAAACAATGGCCAGTGGGGTGGTTCACGCCTGTAATCTTCGCACTCTGGGAGGTGGAGGCAGTGGATTGCTTGGGCTCAGGAGTTGGAGACTAGCCTGAGCAAGAGGGATACCCCTTCTCTACCAAAAATAGAAAAAAAAAAAAAAATAGCCAGGTCCAGTTAGGGCCAGGGTGCCTGTAGTCCCACCTACTCTGAGGCTGAGGCAAGAGGATCGCTTGAACCCAACAGTTTGAGGTTACCGTGAGCTACAACTGCACAGCACTTTATTCAGGGCGACAGAGTCAGACTCTTTAAATAAATAAATAAATAAAACAAAATTGCCAAGGAACAAATTTAATGTGAGTGTGTCGGAACTGGGACGCTAGGTTGCCAGCCCCGGCCCATGAAACTGCTAGGACGCCGACCGCTGTGCATTCTCGCTCGGGGTATGGCTCCCCGGCACTTCTGGGGGAAGAGCCAAGGCGCTCTTCAGCCGGGTGCCACCAGCACTCAGTTCTCTACAGTTACATAAACCCGCCAGGCCTCACCGGCTGCTCCACAGAGGGCAGTCCGCAGCCAGCCCTTTCTCGAAGCCTCCTCCTCCTAAGACTGACTGCTGCACCTTTGAGGCTCTCTGGCACCTCTAGCGCCTCAAAGGTGCAGCAGTCTGAGGAGGAGGAGGAGTCTCCACCAGCTTCTCCCGTGGCTAACCTACACCACAGGTGTGGACACTACCAAGCAATGGTGTATGTGCTCTCCTGCTCTTTAAGGAGAGACCAATCTCTTTCCCAGTCCCTTAGCACCAGGTGTTTCTTTTCAGGTGTCTTCTACCTAGTCCCCCTTTTATGTATTTTATGATAGTTTTAGCTGGGGTACCATCTGGTCTTCTATTGAATTGCCATGATAGCCCACTGACTTGCTTTTTCTCCCTGGCCTGTTTTCTGTTTTGCTCCTGCTTTTTTCTGTCTGAATTGCCATGATCTTTTCCCTCTGGCCTGCTTTCTTTTTTGCCAAAGGTCTTTCTGACCTGATTTTTTTTTTTTTTTGCAGTTTTTGGCTGGGG
Organism: Arctocebus calabarensis; assembly: GCA_963573935.1. Classification (NCBI taxonomy): domain Eukaryota; kingdom Metazoa; phylum Chordata; class Mammalia; order Primates; family Lorisidae; genus Arctocebus; species Arctocebus calabarensis. Next base: position 5,076 of record CAUYON010050700.1, on the reverse strand, counting down.
CTGGGTTTGAACCCGCCACCTCTGGCATGTGGGGCCAGCACCTTATGCCACAGGAGCTGCCCTGACTTTCTTTTTTGCTGAAGGTCTTTCAGGCCTGCTTTGTTTTTTGCCAAAGGTCTTTCTGGCCTATCTTTTTTTTTTTTTTTTTTTTTTTGCAGTTTTTGGCCTGGACTGTGTTTAAACCCGCCACCACTGGCATATGAGGCCGGCGCCCTACCCCTTTGAGCTGCAGGCGCAGTCCTGTTTTTTTAATTTAATTTTATTTATTTTTATGCATTTTTTTTTTTTGTAGAATTTCACTTTATCGCCCATGGTAGAGTGTAATGGTGTCACACAGCTCAAAGCAACCTCCAACCTTCATCAGGGCGGCACCTGTGGCTCAGTGAGTAGGGCGCCGGCCCCATATACCGAGGGTGGCGGGTTCATACCCAGCCCCGGCCGAACTGCAAAACAAAAAAAAAATGGCTGGGCTGGCTTGGGGCCTGTGGCTCAACGGGCTAAGGCGCCAGCCACGTACACCTGAGCTGGCAGGTTCCAATCCAGCCCAGGCCCACCAAACAACAATGATGGCGAAACCAAAAAATGGCCAGGTGTTGTGGTGGGCGCCTGTAGTCCCAGCTACTTGGGAGGCAGAGGCAGGAGAATCGCTTGAGCCCAGGAATTGGAGGTTGCTATGAGCTGTGATGCCACGGCACTCTATCCAGGGTGACAGCTTGAGGCTCTGTCTCAAAAAAAAAAAAAAAAAAAATAGCTGGGTGTTGGACGGGCACCTATAGTCCCAGCTAGTTGGGAGGCTGAGGCAAGAGAATCACCCAAGCCCGGGAGTTGGAGGTTGCTGTGAGCGGTGTGACGCCATGGCACTCTATTGAGGGCAATAAACTGAGACTCTGTCTCTAAAAAAAAAAGTTAAACTGAGGAGGCTCAGTGCCCATAGCACAGTGGTTACAGCACCAGCCACATACATGGCCCCAGGCCATCTAAACAACTGCAACAACAACAAAAAAGGCCAAGGGTTGTGGTGGGCGCCTGTAGTCCCAGCTACTCAGGAGGCTGAGGCAAGAGAATCACTTAAGCCCAGGAGTTGGAGGTTGCTGTGAGCAGTGACGTTACAGCACTCTACTGAGGGCAACATAGTGAGACTGTTTCTACAAAAAAAAAGTTTAAACTGAGGCACTGCTAAAACATGTCAACAGAAAAGAAACCACACTCTGTAAAATAATTTAAAGAGGTTTATTCCAAGCCACATTCAGGAAGCCTTGAGCAAGTGGAGGGAATACATTTTGGTTTTATACACTTTAGGGAGACAGGGATTACAGGTAAAGTCATAAATCAATGCCAGGCATTGTGGCTTATGCCTGTAATCCTCTGGGAGGCTGAGGCAGGTGGATCCCTTGAACTCAGGAGTTCAAGACCAGCCTGAGCAAGAGTGAGAACCCCCCCCCTGCTGGGTTGACAATAGAAAAATGGGCTTGGTGCCCATTGCTCAAGCAGCTAGGGTGCCAGCCACATACACTAGAGCTGGTGGGTTTGAATCCACCCTGGGCCTGCTAAATAACAATGACAACTATAACCAAAAAATAGCTGGGCACTGTGGCAGGCACCTATAGTCCCAGCTACTTGGGAGACTGAAGCAAGAGAATTGCTTAAGCCCAAGAGTTTGAGGTTGCTGTGAGCTGTGATGCCAGGACACTCTACCCAGGGCAACAGCTTGAGACTCTGTCTCAAAAAAAGACAGAACAGAAAAGAAAGAAATAAAGAAAAATGGAGGAGGATCTCTTGAGACCACAAACTTGAGGTTGCTGTGAACTATAATGCTATAGCACTCTAGTCAGGGTGCCAGAGTGAGACTGTGTATCAGAAAAAAAAAAGTCTTAAGTCAATATGGGGAAAGCATACAGGTATGCACTGGTTTGGCAGAAACAGGTGGGACATCTCAAAGGAGGGAGGAGAGGTTTATCGGGTATACAGGGGTTTAAAGATTCTACAATTGGCTGAAAGAGGCTTTGTCTAAAACAACAGATGTCTACAATGCTTGAGTTTAGGGTCTGTTAATCCTAGACAAAGTACCAAACCCAAAGTACCAACCCCAAGGCCAGACTCTAATGGTTTGTTGTCTTAGATAGCCTTAGGCCTGTTAATGAGTTTGTAGAGATGTTTTCTAGGGGAAAGCCAGGCATGGTGAAGCATGTCTGAATTCTTTCCTGGCTAGAAGCTCAGTTTTAGGATATCTCCTTAGCCAAGAGTAAGCTGCAGGGCAGGGTGGGGAGCCTTAAATTTTTAGTTTAGGGCAGGGCACTGTGGCTCACTCCTGTAATCCTAGTACTCTGAGAGGCTGAGGTGGATTGCTTGAGCTCAGGAATTCAAGACCAGCCTGAGCAAAATGGAGACCCCATCTCTACTAAAAAACTATCTGGGCCAAGCTAATACCTTTAATCCTAGCACCCTGAGAGGATGAAGTGAGTGGATTGTTTGAGCTCTCAAGTTCAAGAACAGCCTGAGCAAGAGCAAGACCCCGTCTGTACTAAAAATAGAAAAAACTAGGCTCAGCGCCTGTGGCTCAAGCAGCTAACGCGCCAGCCACGTACACCTGAACTGGCGGGTTCGAATCCAACCTGGGCCCGCCAAACAACAATGACGGCTGCAACCAAAAACTGGCCAGGCGTTGTGGCGGGTGCCTGTAGTCCCAGCTACTTAGAAGGCAGAGGCAAGAGACTCACTTGAGCCCGGGAATTGGAGGTTGCTGTGAGCTGTGATGCCATAGCACTCTATCCAGGGTGACAGCTTGAGGCTCTGTCTCAAACTAAAAAAAAAAAAAGAAAATTTTCTGGTTATGTAATTAGAATTAATTGGTGGTTTGTGGTTCTTTAAGCTAAGTGTTGTTTTCCTTTGTTATTAATTACCAGAAATGCATGAGTTATATTTTGGGAACTACAGCCACTTAGCTAATTGCCTCCTCTTTAATTATTTTAGCACTCCCCAGGGGAACCGTTTTTTTCCTGCATTCACAGAACATGTGGCAAGCAGGGTCTCACATCCATGACTCTGTTCTCCTAATCTCACTCTTCTAGGGCTTGCGGTAAAATTTTAAATTTCCACTTTCATCTCCACATTATTCAGCTTTCCCTCTCCAATCATACCTTATCAACAATTTTGGCCTTTGCTATCAATTTCAAATAGATGCAGAATTTTGGTAGTTTGCCTTTTTTTTTCCCCCACAGAGCAGTGGGTGGTTCTTAACATCTTTGTTCTCTGTTTCTGAACATTTTGCATGAGAGGAAAGCAGAGAATAATCGCCTGACACTCCACTAGGAAAGACCTTTGCAGCTCTCTTCTCTTTATCTTCCCTAAGCCTGCACACTTTATCAGAATATCTTTTTTATTTTTTGAGACAGAGCCTCAAGCTGTCACCCTGGATAGAGTGCTGTGGCATCACAGCTCACAGCAACCTCCAATTCCTGGCCTCAAGCGAGTCTCCTGCCTCCGCCTCCCAAGTAGCTGGGACTACAGGCATCTGCCACAATGCCCGGCCATTTTTTGGTTGCAGCTGTCACTGTTGTTTGGCGGGCCCGGGCTGGATTTGAACCCGCCAGCTCAGGTGTACGTGGCTGGCGCCTTAGCCCGCTGAGCCACAGGTGCCGAGCCTCTAGCAATTCTTTTACCTCAGCCTTCCAAGTAGCTGGGACTATAAGTACCCACCACACACCTGGCTATTTTTAGAGGCAAGGTCTTGCTCTGGCTCAGGTAGGTTTCAAACCTGTGAGCTGAGGCAATTCATTCACCTCAGCATCCCAAGTGCTGGGATTGAGCCACCGTGCCTGGCCACTACTATTTATTTTATTTTTTGAGACAGATTCTTACTCTGTCACCCTGGGTAGAGTGCTCTGTCATCTTCATAGCTTGCAGCAACCTCTAACTCTTGGGCTCAAAAGATCCTTTGACAGCAGTGCCCATAGCTCAGTGAGTAGGGTGCCAGCCACACTGAGGCTGGCAAGTTCTAGCCCGGCCTGGGTCTGCTGAACAACAATGACAACTGCAACCAAAAAATAGCCAGGTATTGTGGCAGACACCTATGTCCCAGCTACCTGTGAGGCTGAGGCAAGAGAATCACTTAAGCCCAAGAGTTTGAGGTTACTATGAGCTGTGACACCATGGCACTCTACCAAGGGCAACATAGTGAGACTCTGCCTCAAATAAAAAAAGAAAGATCCTTTTGCCTCGACCTCCCAAGTAGCTGAAACTACAGGTATCTGCCAGAACACCTGGCTCATTTTTTCTATTTGTAGTAGAGATGGGGGTCTTGCTTGCTCAAATTGGTCTTGAACTCCTCAGCTCAAGCAATCCACCTGCCTTGGCTGCCCAGAATACTAGAATTACAGGCATGAGCCACCTTGCTGGGGCCCCCATGGTCTGTTTTGAAATGGGGCCAGGGAGAAGAGTCTTCAGAGGAAGATTTGTCTTACCTAGAAATACGTAGGACCTGAAGGCAGAAAAGCAGCCTACAAGATGGAGTCTGAGAAGCTAAGCTACAGCAGTACAGTGAATGTAGTCAGCTGAATTCATGTTCCTCTCTGTTGGAGGGCTGAACATAGCTGCACACAGACCCCTTTCCTCTCCTCCTTCTCCTCCTGCTTCTCCTCCTCTTCTCCTCTAAGACAAAGACATTAAGGATCTGGCTAGTCACACCCCCAGAAATTCCTGCCAAAAGACCCCAACCTGGCTAGCAACCTGTGGAATGTGTCCAGCCCCTATAGCCCCATGTAAAAGTGGTTTCTAATTGTGCCCCAGGCACAGGTGCCATCTTTACACTGACCAGGGAGGTCACCCTCCCTTTTCAATAAACCTGGCCTGAAGATTGGCTCTGTGTGCCACCATTTACAAATTTAATTCTCCACAAATCCTTCCCCCCACCCATTATCTACTTAAGATTTCAGGATTGTTTTTTTTTTTTTTTTTTTTTGTAGAGACAGAGTCTCACTTTATCGCCCTGGGTAGAGTGCCGTGGCATCACACTGCTCACAGCAACCTCCAGCTCTTGGGCTTAAGCGATTCTCTTGCCTCAGCCTCCCTAGTAGCTGG
>CAUYON010050698.1:0-17620 GCA_963573935.1 Arctocebus calabarensis | reverse complement strand
GGGCTCAAGCAAGTCTCCTGCCTCCGCCTCCCAAGTAGCTGGGACTACAGGTGCCTGCCACAACACCCGGCCATTTATTGGTTGCAGCTGTCATTGTTGTTTGGCAGGCCTGGGCTGGATTTGAACCCGCCAGCTCAGGTGTATGTGGCTGGCGCCTCAGCCCATTGAGCCACAGGCGCCAAGCCCCCACTGAATGTTTTTAATTGGCTTGTCAAAGATCAAATAATGGTAGGTAGCTGAGATCATTTCTTGGTTCTCTATTCTGTTCCATACATCTACCTCTCTGTTTTTGTGCCAGTACCATGCTGTTTGATCATTATGGATTTACAGTATATTCTGAGGTCTGGTAGTATAATTTCTCCTGCTTTGTTTTTATTTCTAAGTAATGTCTTGGCTATTTGAGGTTTTTTTCTCATTCCATATAAAATGAAGTATTATTTTTTTCAAGATCTTTAAAGTATGAGAGTGGAGCTTTAAAAGGGATTGCATTAAAATTGTATATTGCTTTGGATAGGATGGACATTTTAACAATGTTGAGTTTTGTCAGCCATGAGCATGATATGTTTTTCCATTTGTTAACATCTTCAGCTATTTCTTTTCTTAGAATTTCATAGTTCTCTTTATAGAGATCTTTCATGTCTTTTATTAGGTAAATTCCCAAATATTTCATCTTCTTTGGCACTACTATGAACAGAATAGAGTCCTTGACTGTTTTTCCAGCTTGGCTATTGTTGGTATATATAAAGGCTACAGATTTATGAGTGTTGATTTTATAATCTGAGATGCTGCTGTATTCCTTGATCACTTCTAAGAGTTTTGTAGTAGAATCCCTGGCATTTTCCAGATATACAATCATATCATCTGCAAAGAGTTAAAGTTTGAGCTCTTCTGATCCAATATGGATACCCTTGATCATCTTTTATTCCCTAATTGCAATGGCTAAGACTTTGATTACAATGTTAAAAAGCAGTGGAGACAATGGGCAATCTTGCCTGGTTCCTGATCTGAGTGGAAATGATTTCAATTTAACTCCATTCAATATGATATTGGCTGTGGGTTTGCTATAGATGGTCTCTATCAGTTTAAGAAATGTCCCTTCTATACCAATTGTTTTAAGTGTTATAATCATGAATGGCTGCTGGATATTATCAAAAGTTTTTTCTGCATCAATGGAGAGAATCATATGGTCTTTGTTTTTTAATTTGTTTATGTGATGAATTATACTTATAGATTTATGTGTATGAAACCAGCCTTGAGACCCTGGGATAAAACCCTCTTGGTCATGGTGTATTATTTGTTTGATGGATTGCTGGGTTCTGTTTGTTAAATATTTGTTAAATATTTAATATTTAATATCTTGTTAAATATTTTAGCATCGATATTCATTAGTGATATTGGTCTATAATTTTCTTTTCTTATTATGTTTTTTCCTGGTTTGGGGATCAAGGTGATGTTTGCTTCATAGAATGTGTTGGGTAGTATTCCTTCCTTTTTTTATATTTTGGAAGAGGTTTAGTAATATAGGTACTAGTTCCTCTTTAATGGTTTGGTAGAATTCTGATGTGAAGCCATCTGGTCCTGGGCTTTTCTTTTTAGGGAGATTTTGTATAGTTGATGCTATTTCAGAACTTGATATAGGCCTGTTCAACATTTCCACTTCATTCTGGCTAAGTCTTGGAAGGTGGCATGCTTCCAAATATTGGTCAATTCCTTCAGATTTTCTTATTTCTGAGAATAAAGTTTCTTGTAATATTCATTAAGGATTTTTTGAATTTCTGAGGAGTCTGTTGTTATTTCATCATTACAATTTCTGATTGATGAAATTAAGGATTTTACTCTTTTTTTCCTGGTTAGGTTAGCCAAAGGTTTATCTATTTTATTGACCTTTTCAAAAAACCAATTTTTTGATTTTTTGATCTGTCGTATAATTCTTGTTTTCAATTTCATTTAATTCTGCTCTGATTTTGGTTATTTCTTTTCTTCTGCTGGGTTTGGGATTGGAATGTTCTTCCTTTTCCAGTTGCTTGAGATGTCCCATTAAGTTGTTAACTTCCTCTCTTTCTGTTCTCTTGAGGAAGGTTTGCAGTGCTATAAATTTTCCTCTGAGAACTGCTTTTGCAGTATCCCAGAGGTTCTGATAATTCATGTCTTCCTTATTGTTTTGTTCCAAAAATTTGGTAATTTCCTTCTTAATCTTGTCTATGACTCAGCTATCATTCAGCATAAGGTTATTTAGCTTCTATGTTTTTGTATGAGAATGCAGATTCCTATTGTTACTGAGTCCAACTTTTATTCCATGATGGTCTGAGAAGATGCAAGTAATAATTTGTATTCTTTTAAATTTGCTGAGGTTAGACTTGTGACCTAAGATGTGATCGATTTTGGAGTAAATATTCCATAGGCTGATGAGAAGAATATGTATTCAGTTTTGTTAGGATGAAATGTTCTATCAATGTCTGTTAAATCCAAATGTTGAATGGTTAAGTTTAAATCTAAAATTTCTTTGCTTAGCTTCTTATTGGAAGATTTATCCAACATTGCCAAAGGAGTGTTAAAATCTCTGACTATTATGGTGCTGGAGGAAATCAAGTTGGTCATGTCTGCTAGAATCTCCCTTATAAACTGAAGTATATCCTGGTTGGGTGCATAAATATTAATAATTGAAATCTCACCATTTTGAGTATTACCCTTAACAAATATGAAGTGAACATTCTTATCTTTCCTTACTTTTGTTGATTTAAAGACTATTGTATCTGTGAATAAAATCTCAACACCTGCATTTTTCTGATTTCCATTTGCCTGAAATATAGATGACCATCCCTTCACCCTGAGTCTATATTTATCTTTTAAGATATGATGAGATTCTTGTATGCAGCAGATAGCTGGCCTGAGATTTTGTATCCCGTCAGCCAACCTGTGCCTATTTAAAGGGCAATTTAAGCCATTCACATTAATTGAGAATATTTATAAGCCTGGTAGAATTTTGAGTATCGAGTTTTTCAAAAGTCCAATGGACATTTTTAATCCTTTCTCCACTGTGGAAGTTGGAATTTGATCAAAAGTTTCTGAGTAAGTTTACGTTTTTGTGGTGGAGGGTTGCACTGGTCATTATGAAGGATAGGTTTGAAAATATCCTGGATAACTGGTGTAGGTATGGCAAATTTATTCAACATGTGAATGTCATTAAAGTATTTAATTTCTCCATCATAAATGAAACTCAGTTTAGCTGGATACAGAATCCTGGGTTGACAGTTATTTTGTTTTAGGAGATTAAAGATCGATGACCACCCTCTTCAAGCTTGAAAGGTTTCAGCAGAGAGATCTGTAGTCATTCTAATATTCTTCTCCTTCTGGGTGATGGGTTTTTTACATCTGGCTGCTTTCAGAATTTTCTCCTTCATATTAACTTTAGTGAAGTTAATTATGATGAGTCTGGGGGTTGTCTTATTTGGGTTGAGTCATGCTGGGGTTCTGAAACTGCTATCTGAATTTCAGAATGTCTTGACATGTCTGGAAAGTTCTCCTTCATAATCTAATGAAAAAGGGCCTCTGTGCTTTGTGAAGCAACTTAGTTGTCTTCAGGAATTCCTATATGGCGAATGTTAGTTTTCTTCGAATTATCCCAAAGCTCTTTGAGAGAATGATCTGTTTTTTTTCTCCATTTCTCTTCCTCTTTCAGCACTTGGGAGTGTTCAAAAGCTTTGTCTTCAATGTCAGAAATTCTTTCTTCTGCTTATTCCATTCTGTTACTGAGGGATTCTACTGTATTTCTCAGATCTTTGAGGGCTGCAAATTCTTGTCTCAATGTGTCAAAATCTTTGGTGATTTTGTCTTTGAAGTCTTTGAATTCTTTGAATTCTTGAGACAACTTTTGTATTGCTCCTTGAATTTCTAATTCCAACTTTACTTCCATTCTATTAATCTTATTTGCAATCCAAACTCTGAATTTGATTTCTGACATCTCAGCCATTTGTCTATGAATAGGATCTTCAGTTGTATCCACCTTATTGTTCCTTGGGGGAGTTGATTTACTCTGGTTATTCATGTTACCAGAGTTTTTCCACTGAGTTTGCCCCATGATTATTTTACACCATTTGGCTAGATGAGCAGATAAGGTGAATTTGGTTTGGGGGGCTCCTGGAGTAGTGATTAACAGGTGCTTTATCCAAGAGCTGTGACTAGTGTCTGTGCCTTTTCCCCTAGAGCTTTGCAAAGAACCCGTACAGTGCTACAGCCTGAGGCACTGGGAACTTACTTGGTATGGTAGAGCTAAATGGCTCTGTCTTGTTTTCAGCTGGTCTCTGACCTACCCTATTGAATTAGTTACTCTGGGTTGAAGTCTCAGCTGTGGCAAAATACCAGCAATTAAGTCACCCTATCTCCCACGGGCAACAAAGGAAAAGGAAAATCAAACCTTCCCACAACCACACACCCAGGCTACTACTTTGGATAGTCCTTGGGTGATTGGTCCAGTCCGAGAGATCCAAATCAATTGTCCCAGATAGCACCCAATCTCAAGTGAGGGAGTTCAAAATGTCTCTGGCAACTAGATAGCAGGGGTCTACTGGAAGCTCGAATATGACTCATTCTGGTGCTCCTTGGAGTCAGAAGGGACCCCCCCCCCAAGTAAATGAATTAGTCTGGGAGGGTTGATGCCTCCTTCTACACCTTGCACCTCTGTCACACCCAGTCACTGGTAACTCCACAGGGCTGTGATCTACTTCCCTGTACCCCAAGGCTGCTGCAGTCTGATTGGGGGCTGAGGAGCATTGGCTGTGGATCCAGGGATGCTGATACCCAGGGGCTGAGATTCCTGGGCCTGGACAGCTGCAGAAAACACCACCTGTCTCTGAAGGGAGGGAAATGAGCCTCAGTCCTTGCAGAGAATTGTTGGGGGATTTCCCCTGCAAGCCTAGGACCTGCCATCCTGGTGATGTGGGTGTTCACCCTGTGGTCTCTGTTCTCCTAGAATAAAAATAACACTAACTTTCATGTACACAGACAATGTGGATCAGTATCATGGCACATGACTTTGAATTTTTTTTTTTCTTTCAGAAGTAGTAATAGGTCTTTTTTGATTTGTCTATTCCTTGTCTGATATGAAGCCACTATACAGGTGTTAGTTTTGAGCACAGAAATTAGTTCTATTGAGATGTACTGTCAGTACAAAATATACACAGGTCTCACAGCACCAAAAGGAAAGAATACAGATAATATTTCATGTTGAAATGGCATGCTTTTGGATATATTAGGTTAAATACTATATAATTACTAAAATTAACTTTCCTGTTTCTTCTTTACCTTTTTTAATGTATTAGAAAATTAGCAAGTCCGTGGATTGCTTTAGCACTGTCTTGAACAGCCCCTGCCTAGTCCCTCTCTCCTGGACCCAGAATGGTACACAGTTGCAGGAATAAGACATAAGTTAGAGCTATCTTACATGATAATGACATGGAATAAAATTAACAGGCCAGTGAAGAAATTAAGTATGTAACCTCTAAATGCCGTATTAATAAATGAATCATCCATCTATATACTACCAGGATATCTGATTATAATAATGGGTCTAATTGTAGTAGTAGCAATAAAAAGTCAGTTCACCAGTTTGGATCCTGTATAGTCTGGTCACTTCAGTAATCCTTGGGATGTATGATGCCCAAATGTTTACATGGTTATATGTGTAAAGGTGATAGTGATGGTAACTGTCATTTACCAAATTCCTAATTTATATCAGGCACTTTACAAAGATCCCCTGTGTCATCCTCAATCCTGTGAGGTATATTAATCAGGGCAGGCTAACTGCTGAAACAAACATCATTCAAGTTTCAGCGGCTTAACAAAATAAACGTTACTTCCATTCACAGCAGACCGGGGGTGGCAAGGAATTGGCATCAGGCTACTTCTCTCTTTTAACTCTTCACACTCAAAGCTCTCTGGAGTTGTCTCCAGTTAGCCAGCAGATGGAGAAAATGAAAGAAGAGAGACATGGAAGATTTCCATGCCAGGAAATGGTGCACTTCATTCCTACCCACATTCTACTACCAGAACTCAGCAATGGAGACACCAGCCTACAAGGTAAGCTGAAAAATAAAGTTATGTGGAGATACAGGTCCTGAACCTTCATTGCAGGTCTGTCTTCTGTGGTACTTTGTATATAGAAGTCTCTTACTCAGTCACCAATAGAAAGAATCAGTGTTCACATAATTATGCACTCAATATTCATGAATTTATAATAAAAATATGTATTACCCTTACAGAAAATCTAACATTCTGAGCTCATATCCTAAGGGGAACCATGAGACTCAGAAATAGTGACCCCAAAGTCTAGAAAAGAATAAAAAGTTTACTTTTCTTAAGTACAAAGTAATTAATGCTGGACTTAATTTTTATTTTTATTTTATGTTATTTTTTGTTGTTGCAGTTTGGCTGGGGCCAGAATTGAACCTGCCACTCTCAGTATAGAGTGGCAGTATAGGCGCCACCCCTGGTCTCAATTTTTAAAGGAAATATATTTTTATGTATAAAATAGAGACTTTAGAAATCTATTACTGTGTATTGATATGTATGAGTATCCTTGTTTCAATGAAAGCACAGAAACTAGTCACTTTTCAGTATAAAAAATGTAAAAAAAAGTTTAGTTTAAGAACATTGGATTTACTATTGATTTTTGAAAACAGTTGAATGGTTATTTTAAGGATGATAGTCAATTCACTTCTGGAAGGGAAACAATAGGTTGCAAGTTTGAAAGAAAATAGATTATTCAAGATGTCATATGATGAAAAAGAAATAGTCTTTGATATTGAAAGCACCAAAGAGAATTTAACATACTGTGCTAGAGAAACCAAAGATACGTTTGAGGCTTAGGAAAGATAAGGATTAAGGACAAAAATAAATAAGTAACTGTGTTTTTTTCTTTCATCACAAAAAAGAGATTGGCTATATTAGTTAAACTAGGGGAAATTCAGAAGGAAAGTAGCATATAAAAACCAGAGGCCAATACTTTCAATTATTAGACTTAATTTTTTAAATATTTATTTATTTGGCTTGGCGCCTGTGGCTCAGTGGGCTAAGGCGCCAGCCACGTACACCTGAGCTGGTGGGTTCGAATCCAGCCTGGGCCCACCAAACAACAATGACGGCTGCAACCAAAAAATGGCTGGGTTTTGTGGTGGGCACCTGTAATCCCAGCTACTTAGGAGGTGGAGGCAGGAGGCTCGCTTGAACCCAGGAATTGGAGGTTGCTGTGAGCTGTGATGTCATGGCACTCTATCCAGGGTGACAGCTTGAGGCTCTGTCTCAAAAAAAAAAAAATTATTTATTTATTTATATTTTGAGACAGTCTTGCTCTGTTGTCCCAGGCTAGAGTGCTGTGGCATCAGCCTACCTCACAGCAACCTCAAACTCTTGGGCTCAAGTGATCCTCCTGCCTTGCCTCCCATTGGCCTCTCATTTCAGGCTTGACCCACCACAACCGGCCTTGCTTACTCTATTTTATTTATTTATTTATTTATTTTATTAAATCATAGCTATGTACAATAATGCATTTATGGGGTAAAATGTGCTGGTTTTATATGCAATTTGAAATACTTACAGCAAACTGGTCAACATAGCCTTACTGCCTAGATTTACTTTAAAAAGCAAAGAAATTGTTGAGAGCTAGAGTTGTGTTTTATGCACGCCTCTAACTTACATTTAGCACCTAATGCATCGTGTTTCTTTCTTGTTGTATGGAGGTATATGGAGGTAACCTTTGTAGGAACTATTCTCTTCCAGTTTTACTTTTATTCTTACCAAGCATTCTGTGATTACTCATCTGGAAATACTTGATTGGACCCAAGCTGACAAGTGCTTGTTTTCCATCCTGAAACAAAAGCCTATTAACACTTCAAAAAGTTTCAAACCATAAGATTTCTATTACTCAAACACTCTATTTTTTTTTTTTTTTGAGGCAGATTCTCACTTTGCCATCCTCAGTAGAGTGCTAGAGTGCCATGGCATGGTGTCTCACAGCAACCTCAAACTCCTGGGCTCAAGCAATTCTCTCTCCTGCCCTCCCTGGTAGCTGGGACTATAGGTGCCCACTACAATAGGTGCCTGACTACTTTTAGAGACAGGGTCTTGCTCTGGCTTAGGCTGGTCTCAAACTTGTGAGCTCAGGCAATCCACTTACCTCAGCCTCCCAGAGTGCTGGGATTACTGGCGTGAGCAACCGCGCCTGGCATATTACTCAAATATTCTCTCCAATTCAGATTGACAGAGCTCCCACTCTGTCAGACACTTACTAAAAGAGCATGTTCATCTGTCTTTAGAAAAGTGTAACACAGAACATGTAAAGCTATCTTTAAAAATTTTATTGCCAGAGTACCAAAAAATGAAAAACAGGAAAATTATGTTTTTTCAGAAATCAGTTTATTTCCACGGGTTCAGTGTTTATTGAGGACGGTGTGTGAGACATTAATGATGTTAGACCATCTTTTGCTTGTTTGAGACAAAGTCTCACTCTATTGCCCAGGCTGGAGTGCTGGGCCTCAGCCTAGCTCACAGCAACCTCCAACTCTCCTGGGTTCAAGTGATTCTTCTGCCTCAGCCTCCAGCTCACCACCACACCCAGCTAATTTTTCTATTTTTAATAGAGATAGGGTCTTGTTCTTGCTCAGATGGGTCTCAGGGTGGTCTCAAAGCCTTGATCTCAAGTGATCCTCCTGCCTTGGCCTCCTAGAGTGCTAGGATTGCAGGTGTGAGCAATCAGACCATCTTTTTTTTGAGACAGAGCGTCAAGTTGTCACCCTGGGTAGAGTTCTGTGGCATCACAGCTCACAGCAACCTCCAACTCCTGGGCTCAAGAGATTCTCCTGCCTCCGCCTCCCAAGTAGCTGGGACCACAGGCGACTGCCACAATGCCTGGCTATTTTTTGGTTGCAGCCGTCATTGTTTGGCAGGCTGGGCTGGATTTGAACCTGCCAGCTCAGGTGTATGTGGCTGGTGCCTTAGCCGTTTGAGCCACAGGCACTGAGCTAGGCCATCTTCAATAACATAGACATATGCAAAGTTTTAACCTTGGATTTCTTGGTAGGTATACAGACATTTCCATCAGTATAAAAGTAAAAAGATCAGCTGGGTGTGGTAGCTCACACCTGTAATTATAGCACTTTGGGAGAGTGAGGTGGGTGGATTGCTTAAGCCAGGAGTTTGAGACCACCCTGAGCAAGAGAGAGACCCTGGTCTCTAGTAAAAATAGAAAAACTGGCCAGGTATTGTGTTGGGTGCCTTTAGTCCCAGCTGCACAGAGACTGAGTCAGTAGAATTGGTTGAACCCAGGAGTTTGAGGTTGCCGTGAGCTATGAAACTATTGAACTCTACTAGGGGGACTGAGTGAGACTGTCTCAAAAAATAAATAAATAAATAAATAAAGGGCGGCGCCTATAGCTCATCAAGTAGGGCGCTGGCCCCATATACCGAAGGTGGTGGGTTCAAACCCGGCCTTGGCTGAACTGCCAAAACAGAAAAATAGCCGGGCGTTGTGGCAGGCACATGTGGTCCCAGCTACTCTGGAGGCTGAGGCAAGAGAATTACCTAAGTCCAGGAGCTGGAGGTTGCTGTGAGTTGTGTGATGCCACAGCACTCTACCAAGGGCGATAAAGTGAGACTCTGTCTCTACAAAAACAAAAAAACAAAACAAGATAAATAAATTGTTAAAGTAGCTTGATATAATATCCCATAGCCAGTTCTCTATTTCTGTGTGTACAAAATCAAGAAGAACCTTTTATTTCCTCTAGAGTGGGGTCTGAGGGTGTTGTATCCCAGTCTGCATGCCTTGAGCACTTGTGTGTGCTGTGCCAGGTTTTGAGTGAATGTCTCATTGAATCCTTGCAGTTGTCCTGAGACACAGCCATTCTTATGCCACTTTCACAGTTGACAGCTAAGTTCCTTGTGCAATGTCGGACAGCATCAGTCAGGGTTCATATTTCTAGTCTGTGGACTCCAAGATTCTTGCCACTAAACCGCCACAATCCAAAGGTGTTTGCCTGAAGACGGTCCTGTGCTTTTGACTTTGTAGCCTCTGAAGCTTCAATACCTCTGGGTTTTATGGAGGGTATGGACAAGGAAACATGAAAAGTAACAGTAATGATAAACATATCAGTCTTAATTATTTAATGATTAATATTAATATCAATTATAGGAAAAATGATAATAGAATTAGCTAATATTATAATAGTAATATTAATAGTACTAATGGTATAAGTTATACATTAATAATAAAGCAGCTACTATCAATTGCCCTTGTTCTATGGTATAGAAATTTCTGTGCCTTAAACATATATTCACTCAAATGACTTAAAAACAAAATGTGAGAGAAAAGCTGGATGGAAGGATGTTGAGAGGCGTACCGGGAAGCTGAACGGCACATTTTTTAACCTATCAAAGAAGACATCAACAATGTTAAACATACTGATGCTTGTAGTTTGGGGCGGATAAATCTGAATTTTAATTTTAATTTTTATATTTAAATTCTGCACGTTTCGCTTTGGTGTCCAATGGTATCTCCAATGGCAGTACAAGGTGATCACATTTGGCTCCTTTTTATCAGTAAAATATGAGGAAGATAGTGGCGGCCCAGACAGTGCATTCCTCAGCAGACTGTCTCCCCCTTTATATGTATTTGCTCTCATGGGGCTTAAAAAGTAAGAGTGCCAGGCAGGATTCTTCTTTGGTTTATTTTCAGTATCTCAGCAGTTAGCCCCACAGATAATTTCTTGGTGCCATGGCTTCTATAAATGGTCATCTTTGTATTCTTGGGTTACAAAAACCGTATTTGTGTTCTAGTGTCCACTGGAGCTGGCTTTGGGTTTGGAACACAAATCTCTGCTTTGGATGTTTTGTTTTTTTTTTTGAGACAGAGCCTCAAGCTGTCACCCTGGGTAGAGTGCCGTGGCATCACAGCTCACAGCAACCTCCAACTCCAAGGCTTAAGTGAGTCTCCTGCCTCTGCCTCCCAAGTAGCTGGGACTACAGGCGCCCGCCACAATGCCCGGCCATTTTTTGGTTGCAGCCGTCATTGTTGCCTGGCAGGCCTGGGCTGGATTCGAACCTGCCAGCTCAGGTATACGTGGCTGGCGCCTTAGCCCGTTGAGCCACAGGCGCCGAACCAGCTTTGGATGTTTTCAACCTGTGTATCATGTTTTGCTTGATGTCATCTATTGCTGTTTGTTAATCCTTTCTCTGTCTGCATTTGAATCATCTGGTGAGTTAACAAAAAAAGCATGGACTCAATTTCTAAAGATTCTGATTTAATTGATCTGCTATTTTTAAACAGACTTCCCAGAAGATTCAAGTTTGCTGCCACTGATTTCCCGAGTGCCCAGCATTTTATTAGCTTTCTGTCTCAGAATTCTAATATCTTTACCCCTTAGTATACCAATGGATGATATCCACATAGAATTTCCTCTGCATAGTCGTCTGAATTAAGTTTATAAAGCTCAGGCCAAATATGCAAAACACAGAATTGGAGGAATGATTCAGGTTCTCTAGTAAATAATTCTATCAGCACTAAGAAACCAGGATAGCCCTGTGTGGCTTTCAGCTTAATTTTATATAATTTTTTTAATTTTTAAAATAATTATTTTTATTTTATTGTTATTTTTTCCCCTCCTCTCCTGCCTCCCACCTACTTGATTTCCATTGAGTTTTCCTATCAAATGTGTACGCAGGTGTTGATAGATTAGTTCCAGTTTAATAGTGAGTACATGTGGTGTTTGCTTTTCCAGTCTTATGAAACTTCACTTAGAAGAATGATCTCCAGTTCCATCCATGTTGTTGCAAAAGGTATTAGTTCACCATTTTATTTTATTTGTATACCATGTTTTATTAATCCACTCATACATTGATGGGCAATTGGGTTGAATGTGAATTGTGCTGCAACAAACATTTGCATGCATGTGTCTTTTTGATAAAAGGACTTTTTTCCTTTGGAAAAACCTAATAGTGGGATTGCTAGGTCAAATGGGTCTACTTTTAGTTCTTTGAGATATTACCATACAACTTTCTTTCTTTTTGAGACAGAGTCTCACTCAGTCATCCTGGGATTGAGTGAGCTTCATAGCTCACAGCAGCCTCAAACTCTTGGATTCAGGTAGTTCTCTTGCCTCAGCCTCCGAGTAGCTGGGACTACAGGTGCCTGCCCCATTATTTTTAACTTGCTCAGGTTGGTCTTGAACTCTGCGTTGAAGTAGTGCACCTGGCTTGGCCTCCCAGAGTGCTGGGATTATAGGCGTGAGCCTATACCATACAACTTTTCATAGAGGTGGTAGTTTGTAGTCCCAACAATGTAAAAGTGTTTCTTTCTCTCCACCTCCACACCAGCATCTGTTGATTTAGGATTATTTTGATAAAAATCATGCTCACTGGAGTAAGGTGATTTTTGGTTTTGATTTGCATTTTCTTGATGATTAGAGAAATTGATCATTTTTCATATGTTTACTAGTGATTCATCTATCATCCATGAATCCCATCATGGTGGATTCTTACTTAACTGATGTCTTAAAACGGAAGTTAGCTCTGGCTCGGCGCCTGTAGCTCAGTGGGTAGGGTGCCAACCACATATGCTGGAGCTGAGGGGTTCAAATCCAGTCTGGGCCAGCCAAACAACAATGACAACTACAACCAAAAAATAACCGGGCATTAAGGGTGCCTGTGGTCCCAGCTACTTGGGAGGCTGAGGCAAGAGAATCAAGTAAGCCCAAGAGTTTGAGGTTGCTGTGAGCTGTGATGCCACCGCACTCTACCCAGGGTGACATAGTGAGACTGTGCCTAAAAAAAAAAAAAGCAAAATGGAAGTTAGTTCCTGACCTGATAGCTTAACAGGGTTTATGATCTTGAAAGTCTTAGAGTCTTCCTTTTGCACGTCATTTCTGTTCCAATTTTGATCTTTTTCCTCACTGAGAACATTAATTTCTTCCTAAGTACCCTAACTGCTTTGAGAGGCCTTGAATGTAGCACTCATGTATAGTCTGTGTGAGATGAAGAAAATCCATTTAGTCTTTGCTCAGAATGCTGATACTTTATTGGATCAATTTTGACCTCTCTCAGATCTTTCTAGTTTCTCTAAAATTCATTTAAATTATTAGGACAGACCTAGATACAAGCCTGTGAATGCAGAGAGGTGATTCAGCTGTACTCTCAAAATTATTAGCATCTCTCCCTCCAGCCCACAGATCTTTCAAAATTCAGCTGAAATTCGTCCCCTCTAGAATACTTTTTTGGCAGATGCCCTCATCTGTTCTGATACCTTAATCTCTCTGGGGGTGTTTTGGAGACTCTGAGGGTCAGGGAGTACATCTTTGCAATTTTTGATTGTATGACCTCTGTCTCACTTCACTAAAATTCAGTTGGTTTTATATCGATTTCTTCTTGTAAATGACTCTGTGTCCATTAGCTCTTTCGTTTGTTTTTTTTTTTTTTTGGATGACATGTAAACTCATTTTGGGGTTATGGGAGAAAAGGGGTATGTCAAGTTCCCTGTTTCTTGAATAATTTTTCTTGTTCACCTTCTCTCACTCCCCAGGACCTTAAATGGGTGATGTTTATGCTTCTTTACCGAAGTTGATAGAGTCTTAGAATGAAGAGATTGAGAAAAGACAAATAACTCGCTCTTCGTTGTATAAATTTATTGTTACAAAATACATCAAATATGTGGCAAATGCTCCAAATGATATCCTTAACCCTGCTAACCACTCTACAGTGCTGAAGTTGAGATTTATTTTATTTTATTTTTTTTGAGACAGAGTCTCACTGTGTCACCCTGGGTAGAGTACCCTGGCATCACAGCTCACAGCAACCTCAAACTCTTGGGCTTAAGTGATTCTCTTGCCTCTGCATCCCAAGTAGCTGGGACTACAGGTGCCCACCACGACGCCCGGCTATTTTTTGGTTGCAGTTGTCATTGTTGCTTAGCTGGCCGGGGCAGGGTTTGAACCCGCCACTCTCGGTGTATGTGGCCAGTGCCCTTGCCGACTGAGCTACAGGCACTGCCTAAAGCTGAGATTTTTAAAGAATTATTTATATTCTGTCGTATTTCTCATTTGTAAAAATTTGTATCTGGTTCAATTTTTAATTTTTTAAAATTTCAATAGATATTGGGGGTACAAATGGCATTTGGTTACAGGGATGGACTGTATGCGGTGAAGTAAGTTAATAGATGCAATTCCTTTCGCTACTTTAAGCACTCTTGTTATACAGGGGCGATCCTTTGAGATCGCTGTTACCTGTAGATCCGGGGAATGATTTCTCTCACTTGATGTGCCTCTCATGGCATTTGCTTTTCCGTATTTCTTCACAATTTAATCTTTTACAGCAGTTATCTTCTCTGTACAGTAGGTTATGAAGGTCCCTTTGGGGAGGTTTTACGGCTGTTGTTTTTTGTCCTTGAGGTTCCCATTCCAAGTGGGTCTTGGGAGGTCTCAGGCTCCACGTCTGCGTGCCCCGCAGGCCAGGAGCTCTGATTCCTTGCAGAAGACAGGCGTGGGCCCGCCGGACAGCCGTGTATTTGCATTGCTGGGTGTTCCCCTGACCAGACCTCCTGTGCCAGCTCTTGACTGTGGGCTGCAGCTGGCTTCTTCCCTTTGCCTGTTGGGTACGTTCATTTTCATTACCCCCAAAAGTCTACACTTCAGCTCCCAAGCATTATTTTGATTCTTTTTGTCTATGGGACTTGAAGATTTCCTTACTTGCTTCGGGCTTGGCTATGTATTTTTTCCTAACATTTTACCCAGCATTACTATGTGTTTGGAAAGAGAGGAAGGCTCCCTGCTACAGCTTAGTCCATAATCTGGACCCGAGAGCTTAACTAGGGATCAATGTTAATCTCATTCCTTTTGTGAGACACTATTTCTTCTCACTATCCATTCTTCCTTTGTGTCTTGCCTTCACAGTGACTATGCTGAGCTAAAATACTGTAGAACCTCTGTCCATTGACCACCCAGGGGGCTGTAACCAATTGTTCAACACATGGGCTTGGTCAACGTAAGGAACGAGGCCACCTCCACTGAGGTGTACATGTGGTGCGTGTCCAGTCTGCGAAAATTAGGTCAGCTTAAGGAGCTGGTCAGTGCAGGGAGGTGCTCAACTATGGAGGTCCTGACCTCATTTTACCAGCTTCCTTTCCAGCTAGAAATGGCCAGGTAACATGGGTGCCCCTAGCACTCTCTTCTTTCATTTTATTCCCTTAATTGACTTAATGTCTGGAACTGTAGCACCCCTTTTGGGCATGTGAGATGAGAAGCATGAGGACAAAGGTCAGTGTGTTAAAGAGGTAGATGAGAAGCTGGAAAGAACCATGGTAACTGGTGATGTTGTTGACAAACAGAATCAAAGACGACACACTCCTGCTTGGGGAGACAGACTCTATCTGTGTTTGCCCTAAGGAGCGGCTTTTTCTTATTACTTGTGGATGAGCACATTCTGAATTGACATGTTTATATTTAGTATTTGGAAAGTTGGTATTAAGTAGTAAAATTAAAATTAGGAGACTCTCCTGCTGACAACTTTCCAAATTGTATGTGGTTATATGGTCTTTTCAATAGTAATTCATTTCTGACATGTATTAATCAAGAATTGTTAGAATTTATAGAAAAATCAGTATAAAATCAGACTACTTGCATTGTTATTTTAAAATACTGCCATATACTTACATTTGACACATTAAGTTAAAATACTGCCGTATAAATTTCATGGTTTCATTATTTGACGTCAGGACAAATTTCTGTAAGAAAACCTATTTCACTGCTGTTGCTTTAAAAAAGAGAACTTTGCTTGTTTTCTACTTTATTATAAATTTTAAACTCTAGCTTTTGCGTTACTCATGCATGCATCTAAATAATATACACTGTTGCACAGCATTTTAAATTTCAGTAAACTATATATAAAAGATAATAACATATCTTCTAGAATAGAAAGTTTAAGATATCAATAGGGAGTAAATTGTAAACAGTTTCATCAATGGCCCTAATTCTTTTGTCCAAATGTGATTAAAGTGGGAGAACAGAGAAGCAGATAGTTAATTTTTTATGTGGGACGTGTGGGTTCAGTACAGAACCTCCAGAAAATGCTTTTGGTTTTCCTTCATGTATACCCCATGTTTGTGTAGTAACGAGACATTACATAAGATGGCAGTAGGGGATTGCAAATACCCCCTCTCAGAGTAACACGTTCCAGTGAATTGGCCTGTGGAATATAATAAACACAATTATGTAATAGCTGTTTTGGACTGCTAGATTTCTGATATATATTATTTTCATTGACTACCTACTTCATTTTTTTAATGGAAAGAAGAAAGCTTCTAATTTTAATTTCACATACATTTTTTTAAGGGACTCAGACACAATGTTCAGTGTATGAAAAGTGA
This sequence comes from Arctocebus calabarensis, assembly GCA_963573935.1. NCBI lineage: Eukaryota > Metazoa > Chordata > Mammalia > Primates > Lorisidae > Arctocebus > Arctocebus calabarensis. The sequence goes on along the minus strand of CAUYON010050698.1, from coordinate 1,221 downwards.
ATTTCAGTTTACTTTTCTCTGCCTAACTCAATACAAACTAAAATTTTGCTTATTATTCTGGAGCTGTGACTTCATGGACTAAACCAAGTTTTCCTAGAATATTTTAGAATCTTAAAATGATATCACCGTCTGTAAACTTCAGTTAACTGAAAGGTTAACTATTTCATTGTTATTTTTCCCACAGATTGTTGGATTGGATTTATTTTAGATCTTAGAAAATTAATTGGGATAAAGTATGTTAAGATTAAGAGTAAAGATTATGTTCTTTGCTGCTTCCAAGAAGATGAACACATTGCTTTGTGCCTCTCTTCCTTAGAAGCCCAGAAATTAAGATGAACTGTAAATCATGACTGTTTATTGATAACAAGAAAAATTAGAGGGAAAATTTCTAATATTAAATTTGTACTGATGTTTTGGTCCATAAGCACGAGGGGACCATCAGAATGTAGATAATTCTGCACATTTATTAGCTAAATCGAAAAAACATTAAATCTATTTACATGGAATCTATGTATAACTTTAAAAATTTTTTTTTTAACTTTTTAACTTTTTAAATTTTTACTTTAGAGAAAGGGCCTTGCTCTGTGACTTACGCTGAAGTGCAGTGGCACAATCATAGCTCAGTACAGTCTCAAATTCCTGGGGAAAAGGAACCTCCTGCCTCGCCTCATGAGTAGCTGGGACTTCAGCTGTGTACCACCACTCCCAGTTATTTTGTTTTTATTTTTACGTTTTGTAGAGGTAGAGTTTTGCTACGTTACTGGTCTTGAACTCCTGGCCTCAGGCAAAGTCTCCCAAAGTGCTGTAATTATAGGTGTGAGCCACCAGTCCCAGCCAGAATCTATGTAGGATCTTTTTTTTTTTTTTTTAGAGACAGTGTCTCACTCTGTCACCATCTGTAAAGTGCTGTCGCATCACAGCTCACAGCAACCTCCAACTGTTGGGCTTAGGCGATTCTCTTGTCTCAGCCTCCTAAGTAGCTGGGACTACAGGTGCCTACCACAACACCCAGCTATTTTTTTGTTGCAGTTTGTCTGGGGTTGGGTTTGAACCTGCCATCCTTGGTATATGGGGTGGGCACCCTACTCACTGAGCCATAGGCGCCTGAGGTATCAGTCTAGCTCTCAGCAACCTCAAACTCCTAGGCTCAAGCAATTCTCCTGACTCAGCCTCCCAAGTAGCTGAGACTAAAGGTGCTTCCCGCAATGCCTGGCTAATTTT
>CAUYON010050696.1:0-15159 GCA_963573935.1 Arctocebus calabarensis | reverse complement strand
GTCCCAGCTACTTGGGAGGTGGAGGCAGGAGACTCGCTTGAGCCCAGGAATTGGAGGTTGCTGTGAGCTGTGATGCCACAGCACTCTATCCAGGGTGACAGCTTGAGGCTCTGTCTCAAAAAAAAAAAAAAAAAAAAAAATCATGCCTTTTAAAATCCAAGATGGAGTCTTTCTCTAAGATAGAGCTCCTGATGTCAAGGGTGCTCTATGCAGCCACTTATCAGCAGTGTGACTCTGAGCATGTTACTTAATGTCTGCAAGCCTGTGTTCTTTCATCTGTAGAATCCCTAATTTATAGGGCTGTTGAAGATTAAAAGGTTGATATACATAAAGGATTTATAGTAGTGATGGACAAATAGCACTATATGTGTGCTTGCTGTTATTGGTATCACCGTCCAAAAGTGAAGGCAGATGCAAATATGTCTGTTCTAACTTTTGAGATATAATAAATTGCACTAAAGTGAAATTTACCTCTAAGGCTTTATTTTGTAGAGCCCCGTTCCTTATTCCTGCAAGACTGGGGTGAACTGCACAACATGGATGGAACTCAGGGACAGGATCCCAGCCTCCACAGGACCCCAACTATCAGGAGGGAAAATTCTAAATTTAAAGATCTAGTCTCTGTGAACTAAAAGGTTAGTAGTGACTGAATACTCTGACTTTGAGAGAGAAGAGTATTTATGCCCTTTGGATCCTAGGCAGAGTAGAAGAGAAGCCTAGGATGAAGAAGTGGGAGTTTCCTTTTTCTTCCTCATTTTTTGTTGCTGGAGTTTCTAGAGGTGGTGTTATTAAATACTAGGTTGCAGCGACCTTTCTTGCCCCTGTGGTTCTTGGGCACTGCATTCAAATTTCAGTTATTCCTAACACCAGGTTCATGCTCCCGGTTCTGCACAAATCCATCCCTGGCTACCCCAATCAGTCTGCACTGGTCTCTACAACATGCGTAAACTAAATTTCTTGTTCCCTGTGGCCCTTGTGTATGCTTGTATTGTTATCTTACGTTGTTATCATCTATTGAACAATCTAGAGAACATTCATTCAGTCAGCAAACACCTTTCTTGGGGACCTTTGTGGGCCTTGATAATGGGAAGCAGGGGTGGTTGTTTTGGACAGATTGTCTGTATTTAATCACTTAGCAGCAAACGAAGCCTTCTCCTTGACAGCCACATCTTTGAATCATCAACATCAGCTTTGCTAGGGGTAGGGACAATGTAGGTTATACCAAGACCCACAGTTGCCCTAGCACAGTGGATGATACTCACTGTTGGTGTCAATAACCATTTTCCATCAGGGCCCACAGAGAATGGAACAAGAAGTAAGTTCCACCATGCACAGAGTGCCTACTCTAGATCCTCTTGTTCAATTCAATCACATATTTATTTACCACCACCAGCAAGCTAGATACTATGCTAGTTGTCAGGAATACAAAGTGACACCTGGGCTTCAGAGGGAAGCTGGGCAGTCAACAGGTAACTTAAGGAGGAGCTGGCCCAGGTGATCAGGAGGTTGGTCCTGCGTGGTGGTTGTGAGGGAAGGAATGAGGTCGCAGTATTTGAGAGGGAGGCTGACCCTAAGTCAGAGGTGGAGAGGACCCCCGGCATGACTCTCAGACTTAGTTGTCTTCCTTGAGGTCTCTTAGGCCAAAGCTGATCAGGGCATATTTGAGAGTTAGTATAGCTGAGGCTGGGCCTTCTGGTTTGAGGAAGGTGCAGGGTGCTAGCCGCTTTTATGAATTCTGCCCTAGACCACACTAGGAGAGAAGGAGGGATCTGGGGGATCTGGCACATTCTACCAGAATGGAAGGATCCCAGGGCCGCAGCCTCTGCGCCACGCCCTTGGCCCGGGCCAGGTGCGCGCCCTCCTCGGGGCAGGCGGAGCGGGCGGCTGGGGCAGTCCACAGCTCCGCGTGTGCTGTGTTTGTCTGCCCCCGGAGGGCTGGGTCCTCCTTATTCACAGGTGAGTCACACCCTGAAACACGGGCTCTCTTCCTGTCGGGACTGAGTCAGGTAGAAGAGTCGATAAAACCACCTGATCAAGGAAAGAAAGGCACTGCGGAGCGCAGAGTGAGAATCCCGGGCGCCGCGCAGCCACCCCGCAGCCACCCCGCAGCGGAGCCCCGCGGCCCGCCATGCCCGCGCTCCGCCCGAGCTGCTGGCTCTGCTTGGCGCTGCTGCTGCCTGCGGCGCGGGCCACCTCCGGGAGGGAAGGTGAGTCGGCTTCTGCGAGGAAGCGTCTCAGCCCTGGGCTGTGAACTTGCCTGTCTCTGCAAACCGTGATGGCTAAACGTACCTCTGAGGACCCCCACTTTGTCCACAACCTCTCCCCTCCCTTGTGTAGGGGTTCTCCTTGTGTGGTTTAAAATAAGACTAATAGTGCAGAAAGCTGTCTGATTTTTAAGATGTGAAGCCGATGGATTGTGCCAAACCACGGTTTTCCTTCCTTTAAACATGTTCTTTCTTGAGTTCCTGTGTAATCAGCAATACTTCGGTATAAACATTCTTCTCCCAGTGTGTGTTTTTATTAAAGGATTTGGGGGAGAGTGTTTTCCATTAATGTGGACACTACAAAGATCAAAAAAGAACCTCTTCAATAATCCTTCTGTAATTCATGTTTCATCTTTGGGATGGAACATGAGCCTAAGAGTATTAGCAAAACTCTTTAACTTTGTATAATGTTACTTTTCATAGTATTTTCGTGTAATTTTCACTCAACAAGCATTGATGAGGCACCTACTGATGTATCACTTGATCTTATCCAGGGCACTCAGTGGCTGTCATGTGTGAGAACTTCAAGTAAGCACAACCTTCTGAGAACCTAGCAACTGTTTACTGTATGCATGTGTCCGCTATGACAACACATAACGGGTGTTTTCCTTGTTGCTTAGTTCTGCAGATATTTGCCTCTATAATTACCCTGAATTTTTTATGTCTTTATTGCTTCTGCACCTGATGGCATTTTAATAGTCATTTCAGTCAAGGCCAAGAGCCATTTTCACACATGTTTGTGCATGCGTATGAGACAGTGCTCACATGCACAAGGAATTGTATTAGACATTCCATCTATTATTGTGTAGTCTAGGGGTGCTGGCCTGAATTGGGTTTGAATGGCATGAATAATTTTTGAGCATGTGTTTGAATGCATTCCTATAGATCTTTTTCCTAAAATAGTCTTTGAATTAGCTTTCAAGCCATCATCTCTGACTACTATTTTAAAAACCAAGTATGAGTGACACCAAAAAAAAGGGTAACTGTGTGAAATAATGGATATATTAATTTGCTTAACTATAGTAATAATTTCACTGTGCATATATATCAAAATATCGTGTTGTATACCTTAGACGTATATGACTAAAAACAGTTAAAAAGAATGAAAAGCATGAAAATTGTCATGTAGGGTATGATCCCTTAGGCTTAGGATAGCTAATCTCAGCTAAATGTAAAACACCCCAAAAGTAAGACTTATCTTCAAATATTGGAATTAAAAGAGACTATTCATACTTTGTAGAACAACTACTTAGAATCCCTTGATTTAAAAAAATGAGAAAATGGAAATGCGTTTGTTCAAGACCACACAGGCAGCTGCTGGCAGAGACAGAACTGGCACTTGATCCAGAAGTTCATAGACTAGAGCTTTTGTGACCATATTATAAACATAATAAGGGAACAAGATACATATTTTTTTACTTGATAAGTAATTATTGAAGCCGTTTTCTCCTTGTTGATGTGTGTCTTAGCATTAGGTAACATAAAAATATGTAGGATGTTATCAATAGTTTAATGAGATCAGACATAAGATGGCAGAGCTGGGACCCTCACTGCTCCAAGATGGACTAGTTTCTGAGCAGTCCATCTAGACCATGAAATCAGCAGCAGTGCTCAGTCTCATTTCCCCGCTTTCCAATTGGAGACAGACTGCTTAAAGTTTTATGTTCCACCCTCAAAGGAGTTCTTTTGGGGGTTCAAAGCGAATATGAAAAGTTTAGTGTTAGGGGAGGGTGTGCATGCTTTCCCATTAACATTGGAATGTATTGGAAGTTGGACTGAAAGTAGGTGTCCTACCACATCTGAGAAACTGACCTCGTGTGAGGGTCCGATGGGCTGCCCGTGTGAGAGCCTAAAGCAGTGATGTTGCTTTCTGTTTGATCCCTTGCTGCTGAAATTATCGTCCTCGATAGAATCAGCAAGACTTTCAGGGTTGATCTAAACTAAACCACAGGCTTTAGGGTCAGCCTGACCTGACTTTAAATTTTAGCTCATTAAAGTTGAGCTCATTCATTTATTAATTCCATTTTAGTAAACTTTTTGGCTCCTGACCTGCTTGGACTTTTCTTCTTCTTCTGTTAAATGGAGATAATAGTACTGTACAAGTTTTTAGAGAAATGAAAAGATTATTGTAAAGTACCTTAAAATGCTTGGCACCCCATTTCTTTAAAAAGTCTAAAGCCAACAGTACAGGTATAGTAAATCCAGGTGTCCAGACATTAGTAAGAAAGATGAAGGCTCCCTGTCCGGAGCTTATAGGTGGGTATAAGATAATGTGGCAGATAGCTCCAGTGGTCTGGATCTCAATCCACAGTGCAGAGACATGGCCAGAGGAGGAGTGAGGAGATAGGAATGAGGAGATAGGAGTGAGGAGATAGGAATGAGACTAGAAATGTACCCACCAATCTGGTTGTTGGACTGTACCTTGTGGGCAAAGATGACCTGTGGATGGTTTATAAGCAGGAGGGAGCATGATTGATTCATATTTCAGAAAGGTCACTCTCAAGGGCTCAGAGGTCCCTGTAGTAATCCAAATGTGAGATGATAAAGGCTTTCATCTTGGAGGAAACAGATTACAGAGATGTTTAGAAGGTAAAATCTAAAGAATTTGCTGATCCAGTGAGTGTATGTATGGGTGTTAGGGAATATGGGAAAATTGTGAAGAGTCCAGAATGGATTGATGGGTTTGGGTTTGGTTAATTGGTTAAACAGTGATGCCATTTCAGGAAATGAGGATATAAAAGGAGGATCAGATTTGGGAACAAGGTTGGGCAGTGGGTGGAGAGGATGGAATGAGTTTCTGTGGGGACCTATTGAATTTGAGATGAAAGTGGAAATGTCAAAACATCCCAGCAAATACCTGAAACTGTGACTTTGAAGTTTACAAGAAGAATTTGAAATATAAAGTTGGAAGCCCATAGGTAGAAAGCAAAGCCTTAACCACAGGTGAGGTTACTCAGGATATAGAGGCAAAAGAAACCTTAACTTTTGAAATGGAGATGAAGGAACAACGAAGGATTGAACACGAAGGATAGAGGAGAATAAAGAAAAGGGAGTGCTTGTTAGCCAAAGGGAGAGTTGCAACAATGTGGGAGTAATGACTGGTATTCAGATATCCAAATGTATATATATACACAGTGAGAGAGGGCTACAATGACACTCAGGTGAGTTTTGAAGCAATTCTTCTTCTAGAATGGCGAATTCCAAATCCAAGATGATTATAGACCAGTAATTTGGTTTTTCCTATATCCTGATCTTGGAAGAGAGGTGCTGTGGATAATAGAAAGGATCCTGAAAAGGTTTATGCTCCTTCATAGATTCGTTGTTTTTTTTTGAATTTGAGATAGAGCCTTAAGCTGTTGCCCTGGGTAGAGTGCCATGGCATCACAGCTCACAGCAACCTCCGACTCCTGGGCTCAAGCGATTCTCCTGCCTCTGCCCCCCAAGTAGCTGGGACTACAAACACCTGCCACAACACCTGGCTATGTTTTGGTTGCAACCGTCATTGTTTGGCGGGCCCAGGCTGGATTCGAACCCGCCAATTCAGGTGTATGTGGCTGGCGCCTCAGCTGCTTGAACCACAGGCGCCAAGCCATAGATTATTTTATTTAAGTAATCAAAGTGGCATAACATCACGCATTAAAGTGCAGGCTATGGATTAGGACTGCCAGGGTTCGAATCCTAGTCCCATCTTTTACCATTGTAGGGCATTTACACTGCTGGACTTGGGCAAGCTACTTCTCCTGTTAGCTTCTGCATCTCTAAAAGGAGGATAGTAAAGCAGTGCCTGGTAAATACTCAATACATGTTCAATGTTATTGTTATGGTTGCAACTAACTGCCCTGTCAGTACTAAATGTTAGTATACTGCCTTGAGTTTTCAGTGGTAAAGTTTTTGAAGTGTCTCCTTTTTACTCTCCTTTCATCAGCCCAAGAAAGGTGGCGAGGAGCCCTTCAGCTCAGGTTGAAATGAGCCCCAAGTTTTATCCAATGAAACCAGTGGAATACTTGACAAGGAACTCAAAGCAGGTTGGAATTTTAAGGCTAGATTTCATCATGCTCCAGACTTGATCACACACAGATTCAGCATATCTGTTGCTCTCTAAAACATGTCCACATGTGAGATGACCCTATAGAAGGCAGTCTTGTACTTCCCTTATACCCCCCTAAAAGGATTTGGACAACTTGATTAGGATAACATTTAGCAATACAGATGTAGTAGTCAAATGTTTCTTTATATAGGGTGGCCATAAAGTTCATGTGCAATTTAAAATTTCTCATGAACTTTTGTGGCTACCCTCTATTTAATTTAGTAAATTAGTTATACAGATGCATTTAAAGTAGGGTGGCCATAAAGTTCATGTGCAATTTAAAATTTCTCATGAACTTTTGTGGCTACCCTCTATTTAATTTAGTAAATTAGTTATACAGATGCATTTAAAGTCATGTATTTTATAAAATAATATACTAACTTAGAAGTATCCATTTGTTTATTCACATCTCATAAGGTAATTATATTCAAACTTTTTCCATTCATTTTTAGCATTCACTTGTCTGTTTTTCTTTCTTTTTTGGGGGGGGGACAGAGTCTGACTCTATTGTTCTGGGTAGAGTGCTATGGTGTCACAGCTCAGAGCAACCTCAAACTCTTGGACTTAAGTGATTCTCTTGCTTCAGCCTCTTTAAGTATCTGGGACTACAGGCATCTGCCACAATGCCTGGCTATATTTTTGTTGTAGTTGTCATTGTTCAGCAGACCCGGGCCAGGTTAGAACCTGCCAGCCCTTGTGTATGTGGCGGTACCCTAACCACTGAATTATGGGAGCTGAGCCTGTTTGTCTTTCCTAAAACTATTTTCATATAGTTTCACTAGATGGCTTAAGAGACAGTCCATCTGTTTTTGTTGTGATCTTTGGAAAGGACATCATTTTCACAACATTTAACAGGTACAAAAATTATCCTTAAGTATACATTAGGATCTTACAGCATAATTATCCTGAAAGGCTCATTTATGACAAATTTCAACCCTCACAATGGTAAGAAAATGCACTATTATGAGAATTGTATTAGATAACTTGGTCTCTTTCTTTTTTTTTTTTTTTTGAAGTTTTTGGCCAGGGCTGGGTTTGAACCCACCACCTCCGGCATTTGGGCCAGTGCCCTACTCTTTGAGCCACAGGCTCTGCCCCCGGTCTCTTTCTTAATGATAAGTTTCCAATACATTGATTGAGATCATTTCAGCTTAATATATCTCCCCCAAACAATGCTTTATTTTTAAAATGAGATAATTGACAAAATGCCCTATAATATGCAAGATTTTGACAGGACTTAAATGTGATCCTTTTTTTCTGAGGAATAATTTTGGAAAAGCAAAACCTCTACCTTGTATTCACGCATGTACAATACAAGAGAATATAGATTTGGGTTAGTGTATGAGTTGGAAATTCCTATGTGGACTTAACTTCTAGGTGTCCTATACTGGGAGCATCTACTGATATTAGTTCCAGTGGTCCAAGAAGCTCAGAAAGATTGTTGATTTGTGATCAGTGTTTATGGGCAAGTAAGAGTGTGAAATTAAGGTGTTAAGGAAATCCTGGGAATTTCACATTTAGGTTCTTAATAGCTAAACTATATAGACCTTTTTTTCTTAAAGAAGTTTGTAGGGATATGGCTTGAATTGTTTATTATAGACTGGTGTAGAAATAGGAGCTTCAACCTGGGCATGGTGGTTTATACCAATAGTCCCAGCTACTTGAAAGGCTGAATTGGGAGGATCAATTGAGCGTAGGAGTTCAAGATCTCAGTGGAGATCACACCACTGCACTCCAGTGTGGGTAACAGAGCAAGACCCTGTCTCTCAAAAAGAAAACATTTAAACATTTAAAAAGAAATAAGAGCTCCATAGATCCTGGAATACTCTGATTTAGTCACAAGTTAAATGTAGTAGATTATTGAATCATTACTGAGCTGTATTCTAATATAATCCCCAGATAGATGACGTAATGTTTGAATCATATCCAAAGCCAAAGGCTAAGTCTTTTCTGTGTCTGTAGGTGCCTGTATGTCTGTAATATGTGCCTCTTCAACAAACATGTGCTTCTTTATATCACAATTATGAGAGTACAAAAGAATGGTTCTTCCTCCAACCCTGATCAACATAAGGGCTCGTCTTTCCCTTCTGTTGTCTCAGAGAAGAGGTGGAGATCAATTGGTCAAAGGTACATACACCCAGAACTTCTTCAGGAATTGCAGACCATTTATAGAATTCCAACTGTATATTTTTCAGATTTTATTTTTATTGACTGTGAGAATTTTGGCCTCCACATTAGAAAAAAAATCAAATTGCAGCCAAATCATTTCCCACAACTAACTTTAGAATTGGATAGTTATCCAGAAGTTCAGCTGCACTTATGTGGGACATTTTCTTATAAAAATTTAAGATGTTTCACCACTTTTTTCTCTTATTTCAGTATCATAGAATTAAAGTGAGAATGGACCTCTGGGGTTCTCTCCAAGGGCCTCTCCTTTTATAGATGAGGAAAATGACACCCGGGGAGGTGGATTAACAGCCCAAATTCTTACAGTTGGTCACAGAGCTGGACTCCAGCATGTGTAATTCTTTTATAGATTGGAAAATTGAGGAATGAAGAATGATTGCCTTGTCCAGAGCCAAACTCAAGTGGATCCTCTTGCCTCAGCCTCCCAAGCAGCTGAGACTATAGGCATACACTTGGATAATTGGATAATTTTTAAGTTTTTTGTAAAGATGGAGTCTTGCTATGTTGCTCAGGCTAGTCTGGAACCCCTGGCCTCAAGCAAATCTCCTGCCTTGGCCTCCCAAAGTACTAGGATTACAGGTGTGAACTGTTGTACCCAGTTAATACAGTTTTGTTTTTTTTTTTTTTTTGGCCAGGGCTGGGTTTGAACCCACTACCTCCAGCATATGGGGCTGGTACCCTACTCCTTTGAGCCACAGGTGCTGCCCTCAGTCAATACAGTTTTAATTTATACTTTTCAGATAGAACTTTTTTCTGAGAATAATCTTTAGGGAAGATGCTCTAACCTCACTCTATACATATTTTCCCAGCATTGTGAATGAACATGAATTACCATCATTCTTTTGTCAAAACTGAGAACTATGTAATGGTACATAGTAAGTACACACATATACCTTAATGACTATATATTTGTGAAGGGATGTGGTGATAACAAAAAACCTGTGGCTTATCTTTTTTGCAGAAAAATATATCATTCATAAAAGCAATAATATGGAAACAACCTAAATGCCCATCAACTCAGGAGTAGATTAAGGAACTATAGTATATGCATACCGTGGAATACTATTCAGCCGTAAAAGAGATGGTGACTTCACATCTTTTGTATTAACCTGGATGGAGTTGAAACATGTTCTTCTCAGTAAATTATCACAAGAATGGAAAAGCAAATATCCAATGTACTTAATACTAATATGAAGCCAGTAGATGATCTAATACATACCCACATAACAGAAAAACTCATTTCAATTCAAGTTGGGGAGAGGGGGAATGCAGGAAGGGGGAAAGGGAAGGAGAGATTATGAGGTGCTCTTGCTGAATGGGTACATTGTAAGGGTGTATGGCACATCTTTTGGGTGCAGGACACAACTATAAGAGGGACGCTACCTAAAAAGTTCAAATATTGTGATTTGGAGTTTGTACTCTCACATTAACCTGAAATTAAAATAAATACATACATACTTACATACATACATACAATAATATGTTTAAAGAGGAAGATTCATTAGGTTGCTTTCTTTTAAGAAACTGACAAAACACAAATTTAAATGATTGAATAATCATGTCCAGTTATCTCCAATAGAGCATTTCGGTACAAATCAGAAGTTCCTTTGTAACTTTTCTTTTTTCAGACTCCTCATACATGATTTCTCTCCTTTTGGTCTTCTTCGCTTCAGACATTACCCTTAGCTGCCCTGGACTCTCTAATCGCCTTCATTTCAGTTGCTTTTTTTTTTTTTTTTTTTTGTAGAGACAGAATCTCACTTTATCGCCCTGGGTAGAGTGCCGTGGCATCACACTGCTCACAGCAACCTCCAGCTCTTGGGCTTAAGCGATTTTCTTGTCTCAGCCTCCCTAGTAGCTGGGACTACAGGCGCCCACCACAGCACCCGGCTATTTTTTTGTTTTGCAGTTCGGCCGAGGCCGGGCTTGAACCCACCACCTTCGGTATATGGGGCCGGCGCCCTACTCGCTGAGCCACAGGAGCCGCCCATTTCAGTTGCTTTTTAAAAGGCATATGGGGCGGCGCCTGTGGCTCATCAAGTAGGGTGCCGGCCCCATATACTGAAAGTGGTGGGTTCAAACCCAGCCTCGGCCAAACTGCAAAACAGAAAAATAGCCAGGCATTGTGGCGGGCGCCTGTATTCCCAGCTACTTGAGAGGCTGAGGCAAGAGAATGGCCTAAGCCCAGGAGTCCAAGAGTTGGAGGTTGCTGTGAGCTGTGTGATGCCACGGCACTCTACCAAGGGTGATAAAGTGAGACTCTGTCTCTATAAAAAAATAAAAATAAAGGGGCATGTGACATTTTTTCAAGGCAGAGTAGGACATGTTCATGAAACACAGTAGGACTGTGCTCTTTGAATAATCATCAAATATCCTTTCTGTACTGGGACACTTTATAACTGACCTCAAAGAAATGTAGAAGCCTCGATTTCTATGGTCAGAAGGGTGTGGACTTACATGTGGCTGAATGCTTTCCTGTAGGATCCTACCACAAACCCTTACTGAGTCTCTATCCTGTAGCTGATGCCAGGTGTCTTGTAAAACCTTTAAAAGTACCAGCTGTATCTCTTGTGTTTTAACTTTCTCTTCTCTTTTCCTTTAAAATTCATTCAAACTGAGCCTCAGCTTCCACCTGCACCTTCAACTCTTTTGCTAGTCAGACAAAAATTGGTGTCCCTAATTTTCTGTTCACTGGGACTTTCTTTCTCTTTCCTCATTATCTATCTGCACAGGTCCCAGTGTCCCAGTGGAGTGTTAGGGAAAGACATCTCCAGGTGTGGTCTCCTAGTGTTGTCCTCAACCAGGCTGAGTCATTTACAGGCCACATATGATGTACTCTGAACTCTCAGTGAAAACAGGTGTCTCCTCTTAAGTCATCGTCATTCAAACGGAAGTTGCAGTGATCTGAGCTTCACTGACTATTGATGACTTTGGACTATTTAGAGTTGAAAAGATTTACCCATATTTTATCATTTAAAATTGCTTGCGTGGTTAGAGAACTGAGCTCTGTTGTTCCTCTCTTCCTAACACTCCACGCCATGCCTTGTTTACACTGCTTAGACATTTTAATGTCCTAGAAAGTGAATGGATCAGGTATCAGTGAGTCTGAACTTAAAAAGTTCTGTGAGAGAAAAGATGAAATTCACTTAAATGACTCTTAGTGAGAGAAGTATCTTTAGTTTTCTTATTTTCTTATTCTAATTAGAAAATATATTGTGACATTCCTTAAAAAGGTAAAACTGGAAGCAGACATTCACACATTAAACCATAAATTTCAAGGCCACTTTAAATGATGAATGTTCAGGTTTTGTCATAAAGAATTCACCAAAGCTGAGAAACATGTTAAACCTTAGAAGGAAAAAAATTAGATGTAGGATATTTTAAACTGGAAAAATATATATAAACATTTTCATCATCACATGTAAGCATAACATAATGAAAATATTCATCATTTCATCTTGAATATCTTAGATATAAAGACTTTGATTTTTTTCAAATAGGACCAAAACTTTCAATGCTTTTGATGCCAAACTGATAGATGACAGACATGTCTTCCTTTAGACTTCTTAAGTAGTATGCAATTTGAATATTTGTAAAAATAGTTTATTTATTTAGCTTTGGGGAAAATAATTTTAAAAATACATCGTGATACGGCGGCGCCTGTGGCTCATCAAGTAGGGCGCCGGCCCCATATACCAAAACTGGCAGGTTCAAACCCGGCCTCAGCAAAACAGAAAAATAGCCGGGTGTTGTGGCGGGTGCCTGTAGTCTCAGCTACTTGGGAGGCTGAGGCAAGAGAATCGCCTAAGCCCAGGAGTTAGAGGTTACTGTGAGCCGTGTGACGCCACAGCACTCTACTGAGGGTGATAAAGTGAGACTCTATCTCTACAAAAAATAAATAAATAAATAAAAACATTATGATAGATTACTATATAAAGGACACTTTCAGTAGTTTGTTTTAAAATGAGTTTATACAAATTGTATTCACTATCTTCACTCTAGCTGTTTACATTTAGATTCCTTATTGAAGGACCTTACTGTAGGTGATTTTATGGAGATGATAGTTTCCATCTTTGAGCATAAAAAGGTTGGTTGTCAGTTTATATGAAACCAGTCCTTCAACTCAGAAGAAGGAAATGGTATCCAATAAGGATACCATTTAAGATTTAATTTTTAGTGCAACTTCTTTGAACAAGCGGCGGTGGGGTGTGTGTGTGTGTGTGTGTGTGTGTGTGTGTGTGACTAGTTGAGATTGTTAGCTCCAGCTTATCTCTCCCCACCATGATGATTTTCCTTTAAAGAGTAAGAATTTTAAAAACAGAAGTAAAGATATACAATGAAGAACAAATGAAACGAGTGGGAGGGAAATGGAGATGCCCCTCTGGGGAATGTTATATGACGTTCGTCTGGACAAATAGCTAGGATAAGACTGTGGTAGGCCTTCTAGGCAATGTTAAGGAATTCTGAATTCTGTGTTTAACCTAAAAATAAATGAAAAGCATCAGAGGGGTTTAAGCAAATAGGATTGATAAATTTATATCCTGAAAAGATTTTCTGACAGCTGAGTGGAGGGAGGCAAGAGAAGTTGCAAGGAATTCAGTAGGAAGTCATGTCAGGCAAGAGATAATCCGGGTTCAGTCTGGAATGGCCATAGTGGGGATAGGCTTGGATGGGTTATATCAGTAAAATTCAGTGTTGAATTTAGGCAAGTGAGAAAGATGGAGAACCAGCTTTCTGATTTGAAGGCATGATAACCCCAAGTTTGGTTGTGAGCATATTTTGGGTAAAGAGCTTTTGTGATAACTGTTTGGTGATGGGCATGAGGACCTGAAGTTAAGAATGGTGTGTGAGCCAGGGAAGTATCTTGGGACGTCAACACCTATCATGGCTATTGGAACCCTTGCCTTGGATGACATTACCCAAGGGGAGAATGACAGACTGAGAACGTGTGGAGGTTTAGGTCTGAGTCTTGAGGAATACCAGTGTTAGCATTGGGCCAAGGGGAGGAGCCAGCAAAGGCATAAGCAGGGAAGGTCAGATGCCAGGAGGACACCTGGAAGTGTTGCTTCATAGTAATTAAGAGAAGAGAGTTTCAAAAAGGAAGGAGGGAAAAAGATTTGATGTCTCAGAAAGGAAATGAAGGACACAAAATACAGGAAAGGAAGCACAGGGCACATAGCTTTCCTCCAAATAAGGAAGAGAATTGAGTGTCATCTTTAAGTGGTTTGTACTTGTACTCATTTGCCAGAGATTACAGGTAACATTATATAAACTTGGTGCTGTTTAAGTCAGTTTTAGTGCACTGAGCAGCTGAAATGGTAGCAAGAACAGCAAAGCTCTACGTAATAGCAACCAGCATGCACTGTCAGGTTCAAACATGACGCTCAAATTCCTAGCTCCTGACATCGTTCCTCACACCAGCCAAGTAGACTACCTGTCAGGGCTGCCTGAGCACTGCAAACTGATCTCATCTCTGTGTCCTTCCCCCCACTCAGCCCTGGGCTTGCTGCCCTTCGAGATGGCGCTCAGAAAGCCACTGCAGCTCTGGCTCAGAATACGGATGGGCAGATAGTCCAGGAGCAGAAATAGTTCACTCAGTGTGAGCAGCAGCCTCAGAGAAAGTACAGACACTCCGATGGAAAGTAACACGTTTCTCTCATAATTCTTTCTCTTCCATCTCATGAGGGTTTTTTTGTTGTTGTTGAAATATTGCCTTTTTCATTTGGAAGCAATATATGTAGACACTGAAAACTTTATATATTGTGTTGGGAAAATTTGAAAGTGGGCCTCTGGACTTCTGGAAGATTTCTGTATGTTTTGGTTCTTGTTTGTTTTTTCTTAGAGTCAGACTATTTGTATTCTTCCCTTCTTTCCTCTCTCCCTTCTTCCTTCTTACTTCTATTCATTCTTCCATCCATACGTCCATCCATCCATCTATTCATTTTTCTACCCTTCCCTCCCATCCATCCAACAGTCCCAGTTCCAAGCACCATATTAGGTACTGTGGGCATACAAAAATGAAAAATGCAGTAGAGGAAATAAGTTATGTTACACAAATAATGATTGACGCAGGAAAGAAAGTGGCCAATGCTGTGAGTGAAGTGAGGATGAAGTGCTCTGGGCATTCAGAGAATGGAGAAACTGTTGAAGGCACAGGCAGGGAAATGTACAGTTTGATCTAGGTTTCTGAAAATGGAGACTGGCTATTCTGTGGAAAATGGATTTAGGGAGGGCAGAAGCAGGGAGCACCCCAGAAAAGGAAATAACTAGTAAGCAGCAGTTCCTTTAGATGTGAGGCGCAAAAGAGCTCGGTGTGTCCTAGAACTCCTGCAGGGATCTGTGAGTTAGACCCAGTGAATAGAGACAGAAACCTGAGATTGGAGAGGTTGGCAGCGACCAGATCTGCAGAGTTTTGAAAGGAGTTTGGATCTTTCGTTTTGTCATTACTGATAAAGCACTAAAAAAGCACCACGTTTGGGCGGCTCCTGTGGCTCAGTGAGTAGGGCGCCGGCCCCATATACCGAAGGTGGCGGGTTCAAGCCTGGCCTCAGCCGAACTGCAAAACAAACAAACAAAAAATAGCCAGGCGCTGTGGCGGGCACCTGTAGTCCCAGCTAGGGA
>CAUYON010050695.1:0-24413 GCA_963573935.1 Arctocebus calabarensis | reverse complement strand
AGTATGGAGAACTCTCAAAGAACTCAAGCTAGACCTCCCATTTGATCCTGCAATCCCATTACTGGGCATCTACCCAGAAGGAAAAGAATCCTTTTATCATAAGGACACTTGCACTAGACTGTTTATTGTAGCTCAATTTACGACCGCCAAAATATGGAAACAGCCTAAATGCCCACCAACACAGGAATGGATTAACAAGCTATGGTATATGTACACTATGGAATACTATTCAGCTATTAACAAAAAAATGGAGACTTTTCAGCCTTTGTATTAACCTGGATGGAAGTGGAACACATTATTCTTAGTAAAGCTTCTCAAGAATGGAGAAGCATGAATCCCATGCACTCAAGTTTGATATGAGGACAATTAATGACAATTATTCACATGGTGGGGGTAAGAGAAGGGAAGAGCAGAGAGAGAAAGAATGAGAGAGGGGTGGGGAAAGGAAGAGCCGAGTGAGAGAAAGAGCAAGGGGGTTGGGGTCTTGGTGTGTGCCACACCTTTTGGGGGCAAAACAATTTTAAGAGGGACTTTACCCAACAAATGCAACCAGTGTAACATGGTTTCTTGTACCCTCAATGAATCCCTAACAATAAAAAAATAAAAAAAAATTTGTATATTATTTGAAAAAAAAAAAAAAAAAAGAAAATGTAGTCAATATAATTGTGACTTCAGGGTGAAGCAAAATTACTGACTAGAAAAACCCCTAAATGAAGACTAATAAATGTGAGCTACATTGAAATAAAAAAAAAAAAATTCTTGCTACAAAAGACACCATAAACTTTTAAAAGACAAGCCACAAAGCAGGAATATATTTGCAATATGTAAAACAAAATATGTGTATTCAGAATTTCTTCATAAACAATTTTAACAAATCCAATTTAAAAATGGATAAACTATTTTGTGAACCATGCAGTTTACAGTACAGGAAAACAGTGAATGAACAGAGAACATTTGAAAATAAGCTTTACCTTATTAATATTCAGGGGACTGCACATGTATATTTCATAAGACTAATGTACTGTTTGATGCCCATTGAGCTTTCTAAATTAAAAATATGACCTGTATCCAGGATGTGGAGAAAACGGACTTTCCATGCAGTAAGATGGATGTAAACAGTGACAGCAGCGTGGGAAAGCAATTTGGTAGTATCTACTAATAGAACATGTTTTTAGACAGTCCTATCTGTGGAAGTTTCTTTGTGTTTCAGTTTCTTAAGAAATTCTTGCACATGTGTTTGGGAGGATGAGTATGAGGATGTTCACTGCAGCATTGTTTGTAAGAATTTAGAATTTAAGTGGCTGAAAATAGCAAGATAGTTATAAATTGTGGTCCCTTTGTGTAATGCAGTGGTTCTCAATCTGTGTGTCACAACCCACAGGGACTGTATTAAAAAAGACACGGCATTAGGAAGGTTGAGAGCCACTGGTGTAATGGAATAGTATAAGGAAATGAAAATGAACAAATCTGATCAAATGTACTTGATTTAGCATTTACTCAGTCTTTGAAACTCCAATGTGCAAAAAAGCACAGTTTTTAATCCTACATATATTTGTTTAGTACTAAAATATACCGTTTTTGTTATACATAAAACTGGAAAGGGAACTTTGTCACATGATAATATGATGATAGGTCATTCCATATATTCCATATTGAAGTGAAATTTCGCGAGCTTTTATTTCTAACTTACTCATCTTTCCGGAGGCAGTTTAAATAATTAGCTGCTGTTTTCTACTTAAAGTCCAAAATAAATCCAGCATTTGACATTTGCTAAGTAATCAAAGCGTTCTGCTTTTCTTTTTCTCTGTGTCAAAAATGTCATAAAATCTGATTGTAATAGAATCTATTTATGAAGGGAATTTTTTTCAAATATAATGCCTTATGATGGAGTAGTAACAAACTAAAAGCACCTGTATTCTGTGAAGTTAAGGTGAAGTAAGTTTAAGAACTTTCTATGTGTCCTGAACTAGTGTCTTTCCTTAGGAGTGCAGACTATTTGCAGAAAGTCAGAAATACACCTTCACACACAACACTCGTAACACACACATGTTCTACTCAGTGTCTACTTGGTACAGCTCAATATAATACAAAGATACTTTTTGGAAAAGGAGTAGAGTTTCTAAAAATTCATTTTAAATTACTTATGTTTAGTTAAATTAGAAGGCTTATGATCCTTTCAGTATACCTTTATGCCTTGAAGACTTATCTCAAGAAGACTTTTTTTCATTTCTTAACTACTTTCCACCATGTTTGGTATTTTTTCACACCAAATGAATACTTCTTGCTTTCTTAGCAGTGTGGGTTTAGGCCAAAGTATTTGTTCTAGAACAGATTTTAACTTACTTAGCTTAAAATACTTCTAAACATATTGTGACTACTTTTAAAAATGTAGTGATTGGGATTAACCTTTTAGTTTCATGTCATGGATTGTAATTATGGCATTAATGGCTTAATGGAATGTTTTAAGTTTTATTTTAGAATTTTTATGAAAGTGAAGCTTTAAAAAAAGTTCATCAAGGTTCAACCAGAGAAACGGCATATGCACATATAAATCTCTAATGAGGAACTGACTTACGCAATTGTTTATGGTGGCTTGTCCAGAGTCCACAAAGCAGAGGGTCGGGAAGAGAGAGCATTTGAAACCTAGTTGATATTTGGAATATCTTAGCCTAGAGAAGGCTTACTCAGCCCTCTTTTTTGACTTCTAATGGAATAAATTATTCTAACCTAAGATAATCTCCTAGTCCATTAACTTAAAGTCAGCTAATTAGTGATCTTAATTATTAATACATCAGCAGAATTCCTGCACGGTAGCATTTAGATTAGTGTTTTCAATAGCTGGGAGAAGATACGCATATGCTACCAAGTAGCCACTGCCTCCCACCTGTCCTCCAACTCTTGGGAAGAAATATACAAGGTGGACATAAAGTTTGTGTGCAGTTTAAATGTATTATTATACCTTAAAACTACCCTAACTGGAAACATGCTAGAAATAAAATCCTGGCTACTGTAGTTCAGCCTAGCTAAATTGACAAATCACAAAGCTGTCATATTAGGTAAATAACTTTTCTTCCTCTATTTTGTTGATGGATGTCAAAGGATAATTGTATTGAGGAGCAAGGCATATAAATCTAGGTGTTAGATGATATACAACTATTTCTGAAGCTTAAGGTCAATCAGAGAGCTGGGCACACAGGCTCTACCTGTGATTTTAGCACTCTGGGAGGCTGAGTTGGAAGGATCATTTGAGGTCACAAGTTCAAGACCAGCCTGAGCAGGAATGAAACACTGTCCTGCCAAAAATAGAAAAATTACCTGGTCATGGTAGCATGCACCTGTAGTCCCAGCTACTCAGGAGTCTGAGGCAGGAGGATCACTAGAGCCAGGAATTTGAGGTTGTAGTAAGCTACAATGATGCCACTGTACTCTACTGGGGGTGACAGAGCAAGACTGTCTCCAAAAAAAAGAAAAGAAAGTGGTCACCTAGTCTCTTTTTGGCTTATATCTAGTTTATGTTTGAGAGATGGGCTTACCTATTCTGCCCTACGTGTTGTTTTCCTGGCACCACTTTTGTGTATTTAGTTTACAACCTCCTTTCAGTGTTTAATATGAAAGTAAGTGACAAGTCAGAAAGTTTTTACCTAACTAAGCATGATTCCAGTTTTTTAGAATTCATGTAATCTAGAGAGGTGTCTGAGCTGTAGAAGCTGACTGAGAAAATCTGTTTTCCAGGAAGAACATCACCTCAAGCTATTTTTTTTTTTTTTTTTTTGTAGAGGCGGAGTCTCACTTTGCCACCCTCAGTAGAGTGCTATGGCGTCACACAGCTCACAGCAATCTCCAAATCCTGGGCTTAGGCGATTCTCCTTCCTCAGCCTCTCGAGTAGCTGGGACTACAGGCACCCGCCACAACGCCCGGTTATTTTTCTGTTTTCGCAGTTCGGCTGAGGCCGGGATTGAACCTGCCACCTTTGGTATATGGGGCCGGCGCCCTACTCGATGAGCCACAGGCGCCGCCCCCACCTCAAGATAATTTAATTCATTTCTTGATTTCTTTGTGCAATACACATTTAAAAATTTTTCTTTGTGGTGGGCTGTTTTCCAGTCAAACCTAAAATACAGTACCTTGCCAGGCACAGTGGCTCATGCCTGTAATCCCAGCCCTGTAGGAGGCTGAGGAAGGACAATTGCTTGAGCTAAGGAGTTCAAGACTTACCCGAGTGAGAGTGAGACCCTGACTCCTAAAAAAATGAAAAACCCAGCAGGGCGCTGCAGTGAGCACCTGTAATCCCAGCGGCTTCCAGAGGCAGAGGCAGCAGGATGCCCACAGCCCAAGTCTGAGGTCCCAGTGAGCTATGATGCCACTGTACTCTGCTCAGGGCATAGGGTGGGACAGCAGCAAAGCAAGGAAATTTTAAAAAGCAAAGAAATAAAAAAAAAATAAGCAAGATACAGTACCTGCGCTTTTGTGCTCAAGATGGACTGTAACACATTTTGACTAGAAAGTAAGCAAGGTTAGAAATGGATTTTAAATAGGAATAATTTTTTCTTGATCACAGGTTTTTTTCTCAGTGGTCTGTATAATTGAGGGAAGCCAGTTATACTGACAGATCCTCACACTGAAGGAGGATTACTTATAAAACAGTCATCCATGTTTCCTGGATATAATTTTCAAAATGATCATAAACTAGGTGAACATTTTAAGGAAAGAATATTCTTTACAAGAAGACTTTTTTGGTTATTAAAGTCTTTTTTGGTTATGTCTTTAATAAGAGATAATGGACTTAGTTATTATTCGCTAACATTAACATCAAATTTTGAATATGTAGTAAAATTGTTTACAAATTATGAGGTGTAGAATTTAAGGTTGAGATTTCATTTGTTATAGTTTACAATAATTACTTTTTCAATATAGTTTTCAAAGTAATTCAATTTATAAATTACTTTTTCTGCATAGGATGTTGGTTTTGGCAAGAATACCTGTGAGGTAAGCTTAGGGAAGGCACGTAACAACTCTTGTCATTTCCAAGTCTCCCAACATGGATTTTCTGTGACTTTATGCATTTATTTATTTATTATCCTTCCTACTTTAGAATAGAATAATGATGCAAGTAGTTATTGGGCTTTCTGTTCAACGTGAGGATCTGTGGTATGTGTTCTGTTCTATTCATAAAGTAAGAGAAGTGAACTTTGAAATGTAGACTTTGTGTAGAGTCGGTGTTCATTAAATGTGGTATTTTTTTATCCCACTTCCCAACTAAAGAAACATCTGATTGTGAAGAATATTTCAAAAAGTGCAGGAATTCTAACCTTAAGTACAGGCAGTCCCTGGGTTACAAACAAGATAGTTCTGTAGGTTTTTTCGTAAACTGAATTTGTATGTAGGTTGGAACAGGTACATTTACCTATTTCTTATGATAGCCTTCGTTTGTAAGTACAAGTCATATGTCAGCCAGATATTTGTTACTTGGAGGGCCTGTCTGTATAAAGTATCCCAGAGTACTATGAAATGTAAAGATCGGATATATAGAAGATAGAATTACCTTATCAAAATATGTTGTTAATAAGAATCACGTGAGTGGGACTGTTAAGAAAAATGTAGGACAATGGGCGGCAGCGCCTGTGCTCAGCGTGTAGGGTGCCAGCGCCATGTAACAAGGGTGGTGGGCACCTGTAGTCCCAGCTACGTGGGAGGCTGAGGCAAAAGAATCCCTAAGCCCAGGAGTTGGAGGTTGCTGTGAGCTGTGACTCTACAGCACTCTACTAAGGGCGATAAAGTGAGACTCTGTTTCTATTTAAAAAAAAAAAAAAGAAAAAAAGAAAGAAAAATTCAGGACAAGAGAGCTCTTAAGACAACGTGACAAAAGAGGGCCTCAGAGATCATGTCAGATAGCATGTAGGGCTCCCCCATTCTCTTAAAGAGAATGATAATTCTAATGTGGCACAGTGGAGATAAGTCAGATTTGAGTTCAAGTTTTGCATCTTTTATTTATTGACTGAAGGACTTAAGACAAGCTGCTTTTGCTGTCTAAATTTTCTCCTCTGTAAAATAAACTAATGATACCTACCATTCAAGGTTATTAAATAGTAAAAGGATTATCTTTAATATTTTTAATAATTACTATTTTAGAATATGGGTGATTTGTAGATTCTCGACTGTGGTCATTTTCAGAAAGATGTTTTCTCCAATTGTAATATTATTATTACATTATTTAAATTGCCCTTTGGTCTCAAAATGAATTGCAGTAATAATTTATAAGCATTACAAAGATTGCACACAGTTGTTAAGAAGTTTGTTTCTACCTCAGAGAATTTTTTCTGTTGTATTCATATTTTACTTAAATGGTAAATAGCATCTATTGCATGTGTTCCTTAATTGAGAGGGAGTGCACCTTTCTTTTAGGAAAGATACATGTTTAATCACTAGTGGACAAGTATTGTACCCTTCCCTTGGTCATTGAAAATATTTCCTTTATCACCCGTAAAACATATTTTAAAACTGTTATCAAGATTGTGGAACAAATAATAACTTTAATTATGTAGTCAAATGGGTATTTGTTGCTAACAGAGAGGAATTTAAGATTCAGTTTAATTCCATTTTTCTGAAGCGTGAGCATACTGGAGGTGATTTCTAATGAAGAAAACAAAACATGGATTCTGTGAAGTTTTACTTTTTTCTGCTGAGAGGTTACTCCTTTTTTTGGTTGACATGGTTTAATTCTGAGGTAATTACAATAGAGTATAAAATAATAAAATGGCCATTATTTAGCAAGTATTAATTATCACATTGTGTAATGTGTAGAATATGTAAAAATAGCACTTTGTAGTGGTAAAACATCACGAGAGTAACAAGTTAGGTTTTAATTAGCAAATAGTTTAGGAATTTTTTTAAAACAATGTTCAGGGAAAAATAAAAAATTTTGGCTATATAATTGTAATTTATGAAGGAAGATGTTCATCCACATATGTTTCTCTACAGAACAAAAAAAATAAACACGTGATACTGTTAGCTGTGTTTACATTCACTTGTATCTCAACCATGTTGAAACCAATTCAGTGGTACTGACCATCATTAACGAATGATTTTTTTTTTAACGCTTCTAGTTTATCAACATCTTGGGATGTATGTACCATTCTTCCTGTGGGTAGATTATATTTTAGAAGTACCCGAACGGGTGGCTACATAATTCAGTATCTTCAAGAGAAAGGGGAGCATGCATTAGTTAATATCCTACACTGCATTAAATATATATGCCACATTTATGACTGTTTTGCTAATCAAATTATGATGGATTATAGGAAAGACATCACATCTTATATTTTATACCAAGCTTTAATAAAGGATTAGAAGAAAAGTCAGAGATTATCATAGGTGTTAGATGATAGAAGTATCCTGTAAGTATAGGAGAAATGTATATACAGAACCTAGAGTCACCTGGTTTTTCTAATTAAATAAAATTATCCTTTTTATCTGCTGAGAAATATCAATGTGTGAAATATTGGAATTAGTAGGAAAAGAAAGAACTATGCTCATGAAACATTAAACTTTAGACTAACGAATATTAATATTTTTGATCTCCATCAGACATAATGTCATCCAAATTGTTAGCCAAGAAGTATAGAAGCATATTATTCATGGTAATGACACATAATACTACCTGCCTGGAGAGCTTATACAAAATGTGATGCTTTGGAACCATCCCTGTGATAATTGTTGGGATGTACATCCCATCTATTAATATATAAGTTTCAATTGAAATCAGAAGGATGATCTTTAAGGTACTAAATATGCCATATCTTAAATAGAACAGATGTTTTAGGTAAACATATTTAGACTATTAACCATGGGTTTGATTTACTTTCATTATTCTAAATGTAATTGTAAAACTTTCAAAGGTTGAAATCAGCACCAAGAAAAGAATTATTACATCTCAAGTATTTTGAGTTGGAAACCTATACTTTTTTAATCCAGAGGAATCATTGACTAATTCCTAACTTATTTTTTACTGTGGCTTTAGTTTTAAGGCATTCTTTTTTTTTTTGCTTGTACAAAAGATCTTTATTGGCAAAGGATGCATTAAGGAGGAGGGAAAAGAGCTGGGGGTGGGAGGGGAGAGAGGGGCAGAGAGAGAAAAGAGCAGTTTTAAGGCTTTCTAGTTGAGGAACTGGGACATCCCTCATGCTTGGTTGTGTTAACATCGTGATAGCCAAAGTTCTGCAGTGTAAGTTAGAAGTTCCTGTTAGATGGAAAGGCATCTTTCAGAAAGACATATGAAGGGGTTAGAAGTAGGAATTAAATAGAACACAGTACATCAATTAGGTGTACTGTAAGTTAGTCATTATCTTTATTTACTGTCCTTCAATTTAATCCTTTACAAGAAAGGAAATAAGATTTTAAGAAAAGTTATCAGAAAACCTTAATCATTCAACCCTGGTGTGTATATACAGCACAGTTAAATTTGGTTGGACTCTGAATTCCAAGTAAATAGTTCCTATCTTGAAGCTCTTCAAGCTTTGCATGTCTGTCTAATTACCCATCATAAACCTTGTACACTACCAAGTACTTCCAGTGTAGTAGAAACTCAGTTAATAGTAAATAAATACTGCATGGATGAATTTTTTAAGGTTACAGGATACTGAAAATAAGGCTGGCATTTGAATCTGTCCCACTATATTATACACCCTTGTTCATTTTGGGGGCGGGTACAGAATGTGGAGAGAGCCTCTTGTGTATTTCATTTCTACTTAACCAATTCTTTTTACCTTCTCTGTAGTGAGCAAATGATAATTTAGGATTTGGAGTAAACTTAACACTCTGCTTATCAGTCAGCAAATATGACTATTTAATAAGTGCTTAACACTGTGCTGAGCTCTACAGAGTAGAAAAGTTACAAATTATGTGCCTATTTTCTTACCAAGGATCTCAGAGTTAGCTTACATCAACATGACTCTCCTATATACTCACTGATACATTTTCCCAAATGTTCAGTCATAAGCTAAAGTCATTATTCTGACATTATTGTGTTTTTACGTTACTATTTCTCACCAATGGGTTCAAGATTACGTGCAGGCAGCTATCAATTACTATTTAGGCTATTTGAAGGTTGTTAAGTATCCACAGTGGTATTAGACTAAACAGGATACTGCAAAGTAACAATTACAATAATGGAGCTGTTCTTTATCTTCTCTCTTAGTGTCCCCAAGGAAAAAGCTCCTTTTGTAACATAAGGAGCAACATACTGTTGCTCTCTTGTGAAATCCTAATACATAACATTAGGTTATGATCTTTTCCTTGAGGATCCTTCAAAGTAATTCATATTGTTCCTATGGTTGGACTCTTGATTCATCTCCTTATTTTGTGTCTTTGTGTTGTACATTAATTTCACAGAGGCAGGTGGAATATTGTTTTGTGCTCTTGACTGATTGCGTTTTTAAAAATAAATTCTGAATTTTTCTGATATTTGATGATTTTTTTTCTAACTCACATAGGAAAGTACACATGTAGAATGCGCAAGAAAGCACCACATGGCTTAGGAGCTTAGTAATCATATAATCAGTATATTTCATGTTATTTGCTGTTAACGGTTTGTAATCTAGAATTCAAAACGTATTTCTTAAATACCTTACTCTATGCAAAACGTTTCGCTGGGTATTCTAAAGAAGTGGTTTAAAGGACAGCAGTTTAACGTGTTGAATAAATGCATAATGACAAAACAACTGCTATCCGTTCAATAATGCTTATTAAATGAATTGCTTTTATGTAAATTTTGGTAGTATGAATATATGTTGCGAAAGCAGTAGTACATATGTATGTGACATTTCATTTATAAAATAAAGAGCTATTATATGTACATATTAAGACAAATAAAGAAATTCATATTTTAAAAGCTAATGAAAATACCATAAGAAAACTATAAGTTCAGATCTTTGCAGGGGAGAAGAGAACTATAGTGATATTAATTACATACCAAACTCTTATTAGGCATTTTTAAATGCCTTGTGGATAATACAAAAAAATGAAATGGAGCCATCTTTGCTTTCTAGTGGCTTGCTATTATGTGTAATAGAAGAGTAGAATATAATAATAAGTATCATTTTAGAGCCATAAAATTTTTTGGAAGCAAAGGAAGGGAGGTTAAGGTGGGGAATGAATTCTGATTGAGTAAGATAACTTGGGAAATCATAATGGGAGAAGTAGTGTTTGAACTCAATCCTGTTTTACAAATTCCCTTTACTACTCATAATCCATTTTGTGAAGAGCTAGTGAAACTGCCATAGCTATAGTTTGTTCCTATTTCCAGGAAGTTGTAAAGATCCTCCTTCGTTGTCATTTCAAATCCAGCCTTTTCATGGCAGGCAGCTGAATGCTTGGATCAGCTGAGCTGGAGCTTTCCTGTTGTCTGAAATCACAAAGATTGCAAGTGACTCCACAAAGCTGCTTTTCCAAAAAAATTATATTGAACAGTAATTTCATGTTTTTATGTAATATGTTTAATATATTTTTGTTGACAGTGTATTTTTTAATTAACTTATTTAAAAAATACATTAGCTTAAGCTAGTACGTTTCATTCCCCAAAGTACATTTTCAATTTTATTTTTCTAAATTATAACTTCACTTGTGTCACTTTATTTGTTGTTCTTTTCCTATAGTCATCTGTCATTCCTTGATTTAGATTTCAGCCTGTCCAAACCATAGTAATAGTAACATCATGTTAACATAAGTTACATATGAGGCTTGGCGCCTGTGTCTCAACGTGCTAAGGCGCCAGCCACGTACACCTGAGCTGGCGGGATCGAATCCAGCCCAGACCCGCCAAACAACAATGACAGCTGCAACCAAAAAATGGCCGGGCATTGTGGCGGACACCTGTAGTCCCAGCTACTTGGGAGGCAGAGGCAGCAGACTCGCTTGAACCCAGGAATTGGAGGTTACTGTGAGCTGTGATGCCACAGCACTCTCTCCAAGGTGACAGCTTGAGGCTCTGTCTCAAAAAAAAAAACATAAGTTACATATGAAATGCTGCTTTCCAACATTAACACGTTTAAAACTCATATAGTTCTGTGCTGTAAGTACTATACTTAGCACTGTAAAGTTCAAACGTTTTGCTCAGTAGTAAACAGTAAGTTGCTAGTCAGCATAGTAAATTCTTCTGGATACCCACAAACGAATATTCAAAATTCATATTTAAAAATCACATGCTAAGACAGATAATCATTTTGTTTTGAATTTTCTGTGAGATTTACTGTCTTAAGTGGAATTCCCTCAGGAAAATATGGCCTTTGTGTAGTGAACCGTATACTCTGTTACCGTCTCCTTAAAACCATCATCACATAAACCTGTTAATGACCTTCACTTGAGACAGTCAAGATCTATGGATTTTTCAAAATAATAATCTTTTTTTTTTTTTTTCCAGTTAAATAACTGCAGTCTTGACTATTTTGGCTTTCGTGTTACATTTACTCTTTCTCTTTTAATAGTTCTAGTGTCTTCAAAGGTGGAAGTGTGTCATCTGAAGCCAGTTTAACTGAGTTGAGTACATTGAGTACAACTGAGTTTCTGCCTATTAGTTTATCTCACTTTTAAATGAGAAGTAGATAATTATAATAATAAATGCCTACCTATAAGATTGCTAATTGGGTTATTTTATAAAGTTCAGAGTAATGCCTTATGTTATTTTTGTTGTTAATAATGTTAATAGCTCTGACTATTTTTGTATCCGATGCTGTGCTCTAGTAAATAATGAATTTGGGGGGGCACTTTCATGCTAATGAGTCATGGAGAGGGGTCTGATTCCGTATTTCTTGGAGCTTTTTAGATAATATACATGGTACTGTTTATGTCAAATAAAAATAATAGAAAAAGTGTATATAGGCAACATTCTGTCCAGGATGATCTGAGTGTAAATTTCATTAACAGGTGATTTTTGAAATTGAGATTTTGATGATTTAGGAAGGAAAAGGAGTACAAGAAATGTTTTGATTTTTTTAAATCTTCTTTCCTTGGCGTACAATCAGTATGAATATTGCAATTTAATGATTTAAAACATCATATTATAAAAAAATGACTGTTTGCTTTTTGTGTGTTTGTTTTAGAGACAGGGTCTAATTTTGAGATAAATTGCCAGTAATGTGGGCATAGCTCATTGTAGCCTGGGTAAGTGATACTCCCACCTGAGCCTCCCAAAGCAGTAGTGCTAGAGATGTGAGCCACTGCACCTAGCTAATTTTTTCTATTTTTGGTAGACACAGGGTCTCGCTATTGCCCAGGCTATTCTCAAACTCCTAGACTCAGTCCTCCCACATTGGCCTCCTAAAGTGGTAGATTTGCAGGCAGGAACTGCCACTCCTGGCCTCTTTGCTTTTACAGTCTTTTCTTGTGTCTGCTAGATGGTGGAAAGAGTAAGACCCAGTGTACAAAATTTCACATATGAATTGGTGAAAAGATTCTGTTAATGGTGTGAGGAAATATTTCATGCTTTCATGGGCAGTAATTACTTTTATGTGGGTGGTTGCTCAAAAGAAACTCAGCCCAAAGTTTCTAAACAGGATTCCCCATGGGTCCTGTAATCTTTCCTTACTGTTTTTGTTTAAATATTAGCCCAGCCGTTGATCTTTAAATTTATTGGAAACTAAAATTAAAAGTCACTTGATTATTTTTATGTTTTCATGGGAAATTGAGAACATATTTGATTCAGTCTTTTCACCCTTAACAATGATACCAATATTCAGCTTTCCAACCAGTTTTGTCCCAAATTGTTTCTGCATTCTGTAACCAACTCAGATCTACAGAAGTTACTTTGGTCATCATTTGGACAAATCAGTATTATTTGACAATGACTGGGGTTCTGCAAGTTTAGTTTTGACATAACAGTAATTAGTTAAATTAGTGGAATCAATACATGAAATTCAGAAGGATGTTATAGCTGGGAGTCTTGTCTGCGTTGTGTCTGTAGGAAATAATTACTATTCTGTTGTTAATTCAGAAATTATTTGGTATAAAACAGTAAGTTCTATGAACAACTTGTTTCATTCTGCTTAATTTAAGAAGCATTTGTTGAATGCCTGCTGCCTATGGAGACTTTCTTAGGTGATGATTTCAACAAAACCAGATATAAAACTAACCTAACTATTGAAAAGTAATGTACTTGGCAATACGGTAGTTGTTGAACTCAACTTCAAGTTAAAAGTTTTTGAGGTTGACTTTTGTGACTGAAGTCAGTGAGGGGAGGGATTCAATTATTAGATTATACCCAAGTGTCTCAATGAACATTTCTTAAACTAATTTAAGATTATATGTACAGCTGGAGATGATTATAATCTAAGCTTTAATACTTGACTTAAAATGAATATATTCATAATAAGTGTGTGTTTGGAACTTTGGTTTGCTTCAATATAGAACACAGAATTCCTTTCTAAGAGGTTTTGGCTTATGAACGTTCACATTAAGAGCACAGTAGGAACAGAAGTCTTGTGCTCATTTGCCCAACTACGAATGCATAATTAAAAGAGTCTATCAGCGGGGGTTGAGACAATCAGTGTATTCTAATGCTTCATGTTACAGAATTACTTTGTTGTTCAAATAGATACTGTAATTAGAACATAATTTTAAACTTCATAGGACAGCGACTCATCAAGCTTCTTTTTAAAATCAAAAACAAAAAAGGTTTATCAGATACTGAGAATTTTTTTTTACTTAATATGTTTACATCATGTGTATAGCAGCTTCAAAAATGAAATGGGTGTAATTGAAAATGTTTAGAACTTAGGTATGCTGTTAATTAGGCCTCAATAATAGTGTTGGAAATGAGCATTGTGTAATAAGGCTAAATTTTAATTTCAAGAACCTTTCCTATTAGAAACTTTAAAGACTGAAGAAATGTTATGTAACTTAAATGGCTAGTAGTTTATCTTTTTGTATATTTGTATCATTGAAATTTGTTAGGCAGTTCTCTTATTAGGGAGAAAGTATTTCTATAAGTCCAAGGAATCTGTTTGCTAGGTGCTTGTCTCCCAGTTGTTGATAATATTCTTGATGTGTCTTATTCAGGAATTTATTTATGGAGAACAAGCACTATCCATAAATTTCAGAGATAGGACTAATATGCCAAAAGGCAAAATCAGATCTATCAAATAATCTTGGTAATCTATGTTTTTATCTGTATCCAAAATCCCTGCTCATTCTGAAACCCTATGAGGACAAGACATACTTATAATTTTACATGAAAATATTTAAAGGTAAAATGGTAAAGTAAAAAAAATTCTAAAGATTCAAGAATTCTGTGTTCTGATGCTCTTTTAGGATAATTTGCTTAATTTCAGGGCTCTCATATAGATGCATCTTGTGCAAGGATTAGTTGCTGAGAGTTCAGGCTCTAAAGTTGCTGTGCCAAGGTACTGTACAAGACTTTTCCTGTCTGCCTGACATGGGCAAGCCATGTCTGCCTCAGCCTCCATGTTAACATTTTGGTAAGAATAATAGTCCAAGACCGATACCATTTATGTAGGAATATTGAATGATTATGTTTATACTGCTTAGCTTCGTACTTGGCAAGCAGTAAGTGTTTAATAAAAGATTAGTTGCCATTATCATCATTTGCATTTTTAAGTTAATCATTGTCACCTAAAGCTAAGCGTTATTTGAAATTTATTTCTCTATTTGGTAGTTTTCAGGAAGGTAGACCATATTTCTGCATCCTAAAATATAGTTAGATGGAATGAACAATATTCAATAGCAGAAAAAAGTGACTATAATCTACAGTAAGCTTGGTTGGTATACTCTACAATAACTAAAAGAATTGAATGGAATGTTCCTAACAGAAAAAAAGCATAAATGCCTGAAGTAGTGGCTACCCCACTTACTCTGATTTGATTAATTAACATTGTATGCTTGTATTAAAACATCATGCGTACCCTGTTAAGGTACACAACTACTATGTACTCACAATAATAAAAAGTTGAAAAATTTTTGAAAGATGATTATACACCAGAGTAAAGTACATATGTATCAGTAGTACTTATTGTCAGCTCTATAATCAGGTATGAATGGATTATAAAGTTGTTTAATATGCTGTTAAACTTTAATTTATAGTATAAAGAAAAGCTTTCATTTTCTTGAATCGTTTTACTTTACCCTACCTTAAATCAACATCCAAAGACCAGTAATATAGAGCTTTAAATGTTTATTCATAATAGTACTTATATAGATGTTAATTCGTTTAAATGTAATTTGTCTTGGCTATCAGTTTGCTGTTATATTAACATAAAACATAGTCTTACTGTTTTAAGATTTTTGACTCTTATTATTCCCTGTTCTTTTGATATATTGAAACAAGATAGCATTGAGGTTTTAGTTTAAAACAATGGTTCTTAACCTTCCTTATGCCATGACCCTTTAATACAGTTCCTGTGGGTTGTGACCTATAGGTTGAGAACTGCTGGTCTAAAAGAAAATTGCAGTCTTTGGTTGGATACAAAAATCAGACCTGATTATCATTATTGTAGAAATGTGGGAGAATTGACAATAAGTAAGATAAGAATAAAAGATAGGAGTAAAAATGGTTCAATATGCCTGACTCCATAGGAAGTCAGTAAGAAATAGGCCCAGAAACCACATGCATGAGCAAGGAAGAATATATGAATATTTGAGGATATGTTTATGAAGAGAAAACAAAACAACCATGTTTTCCTGTATTGCCAAAGATTCACATACTATGTGATACTTGAAATAATATACTATGAAACATACTATGAAATAATATTATTGCTTTAGGTGACTATACAGCAGACATTCTAGTATTAGTATTAATGAGCTGTTCTTCCCATATCGGTATCTCAAGTGTTTACCCATGAAATATTATTTGAAATGTAAATGTGAAAAGAAACTAATGCCCTTCTAGGCTGCACTTTCTGGTAGGTAAACCAATTTTAGTTAACGTTCATTTTGTCATCTTCTGTGTGCTTCAATTTAAGCTTTTTATTTGTCCTGGCTTATTTATTGAAATGAGAAATTTGAGGGAGTGGATTCTTAATGTGGATATTTTGAGCTTAAAAGTAAACATCCTATCATTGGATACATTTCTTATTTGTTTAACAAAGAGGACATGTTTTATTTCCTTCTTTTATGTCAATCCCAGATTGCCTTATGTGTTTAAGAAACAGAATGAGATCCACAGGGAGAAATTATGTATGTATTAAATAATTACTAGGTCTCAAACACACTGTGTGAAGGAATTAACTTTTCTTGAGCTAAAATGGACTACAATAGGATCAGTGTCTCTTCTGGGTAGAATGACCTTAAAACTTTTTTTTAGCATGAATTTTGGTATGTACACAGATGAAGGATTTTATAAGGCCTGATGTGAAAAATAGAGGTCTCTCCTCTCCTCACCCCTCCCTTCCTCCTCTGTTTTCTAGATTGCGAGTTTTTTCATTGCTTTCCATTTTCTTATATAAGTTTGTACATTTTAAACTCTATGCAATGTTTTAGAAGAATTTTAGGAGTAAAAAAGTACATGATTCCATTAATGTCCCCATCTTTGAAAGTTTTTGTTGTTTCAACTGTTTCTGAAACTATAAGCTAAAACGGCTTTTTTGAAGCAAGCATTAGGATAGGTGTAACATTCTTGCATTTTCAACTGTCATTGAAGTTGTTGAATGAAGAGTATACATTTGCCAAAAATGTTTTACAACTCAATTATTTATTCAGTAAAGCAAATGGCAAATTATACTCCACCTTTATTATTTCTATCATGCAAAAATCTGGCTTTTTTCTTTACCATATGTAAAAGTTTCTGTGGCAAGTCATGACTTTAACTTTCTTGAAATATTATGTATTAAGTTTCTCAGTTTCTCTTGTATTATTTATTTTTTTTTCTCTTGTATTATTAACTGTAGGCTTATCTCACACATACACACACACACTCGGCTTTTAAACTCTTTGTCCATTGATTATAACATCTGTGTCAGTTCTAGATTGATTTTGATTATTGATGCGATTTTTGATCTCATATGTATTGTATTTTCCTACTACTTTGTGTGACTGGTAATTTCTAATTGGATGCCAGAGAGTATGAATTTTACCTTGTTGGATGGATATTTTTATATTCCTGTAAATGTCCTTGAGTTTTGGGATACAGTTCTGGTAGTTAGAACGAATTGATGCTTTTAGGTCATGCTTTTAAAATGTATTTAGGCTGTACTGAAACAGTGCTCAGATGAGACTTAATTATTTCCCACTATTGAGCAAGATCCTCTGTGTACTAAACTCAACTGTGATCATGAAGCCTTTCCCTGTCTCTTTGTGAGAACCTGGCATTTGGATCTTGAATCCTTTTGGGTGGCACCTTCTCTGGCCTCTGGAATTTCTTCCCAGTCCTGTACTCAAGTATTCAGCTGGGCCCTCTGCAGTTCTCCAGAGTTCTTTGTGTGCAGTCCAGGACTCTTTATTTGTGAACTGGACTCTGCTTGGGAAATGGATCTGGAGACTCTCAAGCCTGTAAGTTGGGACAGTGGTAGGCTCACCTTGTTTTTTTGCATCATGGTTCTTAGTTATCTGATGTCCGTGACTTAAAACTATTGCTTCATATGCTTTACATGATTCTTGATTGTTTCAGAAGGGAGAGCTAATCTGATTCTTTCTTGTTGAAACTTTTATCTTGGCTGGATAACTCCTTGCAAATAAGGGTTTAGACAAACAGGTACACTTTTAGGTCCACCAAATAATACCCATACCTTTTGTTAAAGAAAATAAAAAATACACATTATGGTGGGAAAATAATTGTTAGCATTCTTCAACATAAAAATTAAAATCTGGATTTTAAAACTGCTTTTTCTTGCCATGGTGGAGGTATTTATACCCATTTTATATCCTTTCCTGTGTGGATAACCCCCAAGATTCTCAGTTTCCTGATTCATTGACTCCTTAGTTTCCCAGGTTTTCATATTATACTCTGGGCTAAAAGAAATGTCTCAGTTCCATTTGTTAGATATGTATTACTAAAATAATTAACATTTGATATAAATTTTGATATGTTTATATCAAGTACTAGTTTAACAGATATTTAATTGAAACAAATTTTATTTGTATTGTGAATAACCACATTATTAAAAGCATTGTGGTTTTGGGGGGGGGGTTGTTCAAACCTTGGAATTAGGTTACACATCACCACTTTCTTTTCTTGTACTGCATTAATTTTTGCAGAGATTTACTTTTTATTGCAGCAACTGATGAACATTTCACTTTGTAAAGATACGACATCACCAAAAGGAATGTGGTGTGATCTAACATTGAAACGGTCAGATATTTTGATGTAGTAGTTTATATAGTATCTGGCAGGTATTATTGCTGTGTTTCCCTTGAAAATTCAGACATGCCCAGTACCCCTGTGGGACACTGTGCTGACTTTGAGTTCACTCTTTGGAAACATGTAGTAGCCTAACATAAGACTCTTTGTTTCATTTTTTCATATCCCCTTGGATGTGTTTTGATTCTAAAGATATTAACAAAATATAAAGCAGAAGTATTTGCTTTACTGTTTGAATTTATTTTTATCCCTGTTAGCTAAGTTCAAACTTGTGAGTTACAGTAGAAAGCTGTTTTATTATACCAGCTTTATTTTGTTTATTGGAGTCTCACAGTTAGGTAGATGCCTTTAAGATAAAAATCCAACTGCATATACTGTTTATTGTTTGTCTACGGTACGTTCCTCTGAGCCAGGTACATTTGAACATACATTTATATGTTATTTACTTATAAGTTTATATTCTTATTTTAGAATAATTTAAAATTGTAAGTTATTTATAAATGTTTATATATTACCCCTACAACTTAAAACAAGAGGGCAACTCTGACATTGGGAAATTATTATATCACAGGTGAAGGAGAAGTGTGGCTAACCACTTCTGAACATCCTGTAGCTTGACAAGGTTTCTATGTGGAGGTATTTTTTTACTAGCCGATTAGAAGACATTGAGGAAAGTAAACTTAGATATTCTCTATGAAATTACTATTTATGATCTGATATAAATAAAGGGTGGCCTAATAGTTTATCTTTTTAAAGTATTGTCAGAAATAGAGTTAAAACTATTCTTACATTGATTTTTTTTTTTGTGATTAGAATGAAAGATTTTCATGATTACCACATGAAATACTTAAAGAGCTCTTTTCCTACACGATGTCTGTTTCAAAATACTTTATCTAACGTTGAATACAGCTGGTATTTTTTAAAACTTGTAATGAAGTGGAAAGCTCACTGAATTTGACAATGAAACCTTTGATTCAGCTCATAACATTGACAGTTTGTCAGCTGTGGCTAGCTTAACCTTGATGACCTTCTTTTTACTCTTAGATCAAGTATGGAAATAAAGTATATTTCTCCACATTTACTTTTGTTATAATTTAAGGACGATACCATGTGTACCTAGGAGCACTCCAGAGGTTTGTGATTGTCATGTTTTACCACTGTATCCGTAGAATCTGGTTCCATGTCTGGTAATGGGTAACAAGATAGTTGAACTGTCTTTTGACACAGTCAAGCTTGTTGTTGTTTTTTTTTTCCCTTCATAGCCAGGAAAATAATTCAGAAGGTTTATAATGTCATCATAGCAAAATAATTTAAACATAGCTGAAATGATTGATAACAGGTTAATTTTATGAAAGATATACTCTTTCTTTAGAGAGAAAAATTTATAGTAGTGTACTTTATAAATTTTTTAGGAGGAGCAAAATAGAGGCAAGCCAAATTGGGAGCATCTAAATGAAGATTTACATGTACTGATCACTGTGGAAGATGCTCAGAATAGAGCAGAAATCAAACTGAAGAGAGCAGTCGAAGAAGTGAAGAAGTTATTGGTACCTGCAGTAAGTAATAATTTCTAAAGCTAGATTTGGGCCTTACTCCCTCTTTTCAGTTTTTAAAATTATTTTGATGTTTATGTTAATAAAGAGTCATTTTAGAAATTTCATTTGATCATAAAATATAAAAATAATTTATAACTTGTTAAATGTAGTGTAATATACAAACACAGACATTGTTCAAATATTTGACTGGGAAAGCTTGTTTATTTTTGTGGAGGAGATGTTGTAGGGGAAGGAGCCAACTGAATTTAATGACCTACTTTCCAAAAGTAGTATTCAGCTTTTCAATCACCATGAGTAAGGTGATAAAAGCTTTTAAAATATTTTTGGAGGAGGAATTTCTCCTTGTAAGCAAGTAACGAGTATAAAGTTCATATTTAGAAGTCTTAGGTAAGACGTTTAAAGTAATTTCGAAGAGTGACATAAGAAATTATTCAGATAATCTTTGTATTTTCATCCTCCGGTCCTGTTTTCTTTTTCCTCCTGTCTCCTCCTTTGTCTTGGGTTGCTCCTCATTGTTATATAATTCTTTACTAACTTTAGAAATGGTGATTGAATTATTGCCAGACCATTATCTTTTTTAATAGAAAATGAAAAATAAATTGAGGGTTTCCTGAGTCATTTTTTGAAATTTTTTTCAAAATTAGTCATTATATATGGAAACATAGATCCTAAGTTGCTGTTGAAAAAACTAGGAATACTGTTAGCATCATGTCCAACGAAAATGTATTGACATTTACATAAAATGAGTATAGCATCTGCTGTTTATTTTCCAAATAGTCTGTCTTTATTACCCTGAAGGTCTATCCTGAAAATAAACCTACAAGTCATTTTCCATTAATTTTACAAAATTACTTTCTTTGAAGAAAAGAATGATCTTATAAAGGATATAAATAAGCAAGTTAATTATAAACTAACATCTGTATTTGCACGCTATCAAACCATGTAATCTTTCTCATTTTTCTTAATAATTGTCTGATATTTTAAAGCTATATAGATAGGGGAATTTCTCTAAACATACTAGGGTATTAGTCACATGATCAGAAAAAAGTTATTTAATATTTAGACTTCCATTGAGAAGTATTTCTGCAAACATTCAGCTCATTCTATTTTAAGCAAATGAGTTCATCTAGTAGAATCATTGTGTAATAATTAAAACTCTTACCATTGATTAGATTATTCTTATCATTCTATAAATGACTTTATTTCTAAACAGTGTTAACTTGGGAAAGAGCATTCAATTAGAAGCTGTGTTAGTAACTACCTATATGTCTCTCAGAAAGTTATAATTTCTCTGTTTCTTCATTTATAAAATAAGAGATTTGGAGTAAATCATCTAAGGACCTTTTTATTTTAAAGATTGTTTTTTGAATATGAAGGAACACGTATCTCCTGTGGAAATATTTTTAGGATGTTGTTAAACAAATAACAATTTTAAATTATGCTCCTTGAAATTACTTATCCTGAAGCAATAAAATTTAGAATTACAAATCATAGGATAAAAATATTTTAAGGTACAGGTTTTATATAGTGATTGAACCTTGCAGTAATTTCTTATTCCTAATTGTTTTATTGAATGTGTATTATAACATAGATGCTATGTCAAGGAATTGGTTCTAATTAAACTGAACATTATTGTACATTTATGATGATGGTGCCAACATAAACAGAACTTTAAGCAAAATGGAAACTTTATTGTACTTGAGGCTCTCCATCATTATACATGTCTGTCTTTGAAACAGTTTCTAGGCTCAAGCAAAAGAAACATAGTATTTGATTTGGACTTTTATGCAAAGTGGTATTTATACCAACATGAAAAACATGAGTAACTTTTTTCACTTAAAAACAAACATCAGTGAGTGGGGTGCTGGCCCCATGTACTCAGCGTGGCTAGTTCAAGCCCAGCCCTGACCAAACTGCAACAACAACTAAATAAAAAAAATAAAACTTTCAGGCGGCACCTGTGGCTCAGCAAGTAGGGCACCAACCCTATATACCGAGGGCTGCGGGTTCAAACCCAGCCCCGGCCGAACTGCATCAAAAATTAGCCGGGCGCTATGGTAGGCGCCTGTAGTCCCAGCTACTTGGGAGGCTGAGGCAAGAGAATCGCTTGAGCCCAAGAGCTGGAGGTTGCTGTGAGCTGTGACTCCACAGCACTCTACCAAGGGCGATAGAGTGAGACTCTGTCTCCACAAAAAAAAAAAAAAAAGTTCAAAATGTAACGTTTGAGTGGTGCTTAATGGACATTTCATGCTCCTTATCCAGTGTCACCTCTTAAGGCTGCTTTTCTGGTACTCAAATTGCCAGTGTCACGAATCCTCTTTATAGTGGTTCTGGGATCTCTCTTTCATTCTGGAGGCATCTGTGTTCTTCAGAGTAATCCAACTACTTTATCTTCAACTAGATACTTCTGATTTCTCTCGGGTGTGAAAGTAAGCATTATTCAAATTCTAGATTGTAGGATGGTTGGTTTCAGAGAGAGAAAGGCTTACTCTTGGTACCCACTGGCCATTTTTTTGATTTTGAGTAGATGTTAGTTCCTTATACGTTGTATCTCACTGCTTAACTTTTTTTTTTTTTTTTTTTCTTTTTGAGACAGATTATCATTATGTCGCCCTCAGTAGAGAGCTGCATCACAGCTCACGGCAACCTCAAACTCTTGGGCTTAAGTGATTCTCTTGCCTCAGCCTCCCAGCAGCTGGGACTACAGGCACCTGCCACAAAGCCCGGCTATTTTTGATTGTAGATGTTATTGTTGGTTAGCTGGCCTGTGCCGGATTGGAACCCGCTAGCCTTGGTGTATATGGCTGGTGCTGTAATCACTGTGCTACAGGCACCGAGCCTGCTTTACTTCTTGTTGAAAAACATTGTTATGTAGTTGGTGGTAATTTATATTTGTCACCAGTATAGATCATATTACAAACCTAGTTCAGGTATTTTCGTTTTCTAATCCATTAGTCTAACCGCTGCCTAATTTCTACTTGAAAACAAAACCTAACAGGGCGGTGCCTGTGGCTCAAAGGAGTAGGATGCCTGCCCCATATCCAGAGGTGGTGAGTTCAAACCTAGCCCCAGCCAAAAACTGCAAAAAACCCCCACCAAAACCTAACAGATGTATTTTTATCCTTTTTATACCTTTCAGCTAATATTAAATACTTTTTTGGAGAAAACAAAACTACAGAAAAGTTTAAGGAAAATTACGTACTTCTATTAACCAGTCCTAATTACCAGTGTTAATATTACTAGCTTATTGTTTTAAAGAACTAGAATAATTTTTTTTTAGCGTGTATACTGCTAACTTCTTTCCATGTTGTTAAATAGTAATTAATAGTTACATATGATTTTAACTGGTTGCATATATGTAATCCATAATAGTATGGATGTGCTGTTATCAACCATTGGTTTTTGAACATTTAAGATATTTTTTACTTGTTCATAAATGGTGTAAAAGATAATATTTCTTTGTAAGGAAATGTTGGGCTGCCCTTTTGAGTATTTTAAGATAAATTTTTAGAACTAAAATTACCAGAATTAAAATGTGGAAAATGTTGGTTTAATATTCGAAAGTCCATCAGCGTTATTCACCATATCAACAGAAGCAGAACCAAGGACTATATGATCCTCTCAATAGATGCAGAAAAAGCATTTGATAAAATCCAGCATCCCTTTCTAATTTGAACACTGAGGAGCATAGGTATAGGTGGCACATTCCTTAAACTGATATAGGCTATCTATGACAAACCCACAGCCAATATTTTACTGAACGGAGTAAAACTAAAAGCTTTTCCTCTTAGAACTGGAACCAGACAAGGTTGTCCTCTGTCACCACTGCTATTCAACATAGTGCTAGAAGTTCTAGCCAATACAATTAGATAAGACAAGAAAATAAAGGGCATCCAGATGGGTGCAGAGGAGTTCAAACTCTCCCTTTTTGCTGATGATATGATCTTATACTTAGAGAACCCCAAAGACTCAACTACTAGACTCCTGGAAGTCATCAAAAAATACAGTAATGTCTCAGGATATAAAATCAATGTCCATAAGTCAGTTGCCTTTGTATATGCCAATAACAGTCAAGATGAGAGTTTAATCACAGACACAGTTCCCTTCACCATAGCCCCAAAGAAAATGAAATACTTAGGAATATACCTAACAAAAGAGGTAAAAGACCTCTATAAAGAAAATTATGAAACCTTAAGAAAAGAAATAGTAGAGGACTTTAACAAATGGAGGAACATACCACGCTCATAGCTGGGAAGAATCAAAATTGTTAAAATGTCTATACTTCCCAGAGCAATTTACTGATTCAATGCCATCCCTATTAAAATACCAACATCCTACTTTCAAGACCTCCAAAAAATGATTCTGTGTTTCATATGGAGCCACAAATAACCTCATATACTAAGGCAGTTTTTAGTAATAAAAACAAAGCCGGGGATATCACCATATCAGATTTTAGGCTGTATTACAAGGCCATAGTGGTCAAGACAGCATGGTACTGGCACAAAAATAGAGACATAGATACTTGGAATCGTGTAGAAAACCTGGAAATGGGCTC
>CAUYON010050694.1:0-43426 GCA_963573935.1 Arctocebus calabarensis | reverse complement strand
TTGGCATGGAAATTTAAAGCAGGTTCTTGTTGGTGCACAGCACAAATTAGTTATATATGGGGATGGTAGTTTTTTCATCTTCAGTTGTCTCTAATGCAGCTTATACGAAATAATTGTTGTTCTGTTAACTGAATACCACTCCGTAATTGCAAAAAAAAAAAAAAAGTTGCAGCTGTTTTGTTGACATTCTGAATGCTTCTAAGTAAATACAATTTTTTTTATTTTAAAAAAAGAGAGTTATAAAAATCCTCTATTTCAAAACAAAGTGTTCTATCATGGAATTGTGCAAATTGTTTTCAGAGTTTGGTGGAGCCAGGAAGCCACTCCAGAGGTGGCAACACTTAAACCTTTTAAGAGTTTTGCAAGGGAACAGGCTAGATGGGATAGGAGAAGGTATTTGAATCAGAATTGTCAGTATTTGCAAAAGAGGACACTGAGAGAAAACCTTATGAATTACAGGAACTTTGGTTAGGGAGGTATGGCTAGACTCTAAAATACAAGACAAAGAATAGTGAGAGGCGAGGCTGGGTATTGAAGTTATTGAAAAAATTGTATTTAACCTAATTTGAGGATAGAAGGGAGGAGGGAAGATTAGGTAGGAGGTTTCTATAGAATTTCGGGTATGTATTTTTCTTTTCTTTTTTTTTCAGTTTTTGGCCAGGGCTGGGTTTGAACCCACCACCTCCGGTATACAAGGCCAGCACCCTACTCCTTTGAGCCACATGCACCACCCTGGCATATGTATTTTATTACAGTGATAAGCAATCTAAAATCTTAGTGGCTTATAACAACAAAATATTCATTTCCTCCAAAACATTAGTGGCTTACAACAATGAACATTTATTTCTTACTCTCGTGCCCGTGGGTCAGTTGTGGTTGATTGTAGTTCAGCTGGGCTGGGCCAGGCTGAGCTTGACTTGGCTTCAGACTAAAGACAGATGTGCTCCAAGGGGCTTTCATTTCAGGACCCAGGATGGAGGAGCAATGGCCACACTGTTTTTTATTGGTGAATGGGAAGAAGAGCAGAGGCTAAGGGACAGCGAGAAAGTGGTAATGTCTCCTGAAGCCTATGCTCAGAGCAAGCACACTATCCCTTTTGCCCATATTCCACTGGTCGAAGTCACACAGCCACACTCAGTGTCTACAGGACGCAATAGGATTCTCTACACATGAGGTGAGGAAAGGGGAGTATTTGTTAAAGATACTAATTTAATCTATCACACCAGGCAAAAGATAAGAACACCTAAACCAAGGCAGACAGAATAGGAATAGAAAAGTGAGGATTAAGGAGCTGAGCCTGTAGTCAGCTTCTGGTATCCTAGCTACTTGGATTGGGCAGAGACGGACTGTCACGCAAGGAAGCTAGGAAGTTGAACCAGAAGCTTTAACTCAGGGAAAGGTGGGACTAGAGTTGGGCAGTTGTTCTAGTTCACTGATTTGAAAACATTAGCCCAAGCTGAGAAGTCCAAGGACAAAACCTCTCAAAAGAAGATAATGAGTGAGATTCCTGGGAGTGCTCACGTAAAAAGAAAAAAGAAAAAAAAGGAAAAAAACAAGCAAGACAGAATGACAGAGGAAAGGGATGACTTCTGATTGGCTGGTCTAAGATACCAGGTGGATACTGGGCCCCTGCTGAATTGAAGGAAGAAGAAGAAAGCGTTTCAGAGAGAAGGCTGCCTACTAGTGAGTTGACTGTCGGGCCTAAAGCTCCTTTCTTTGTCTTCATGCTGTTTTCGTGTCCAAGAACACCTTCCGTCTCCTCTCTCATCTTTGAAAGTCTTAAGTTTTTGTGATCTTTGTGTTCCCAGTGTTGTCTTCCTTCTCTGAGCCTGCATTTAGAACCAGCATGCCTCATTTACCACCCGTCCTGTGTGTTACCTCTACACAGCTTTGGTGTACACAATTAGTGCCCTAAAGTAAACTCGAGTCCATGATGAGACCCTGTCTGTCTTCAATGTCCCCTACAGAACTTAGCACCATGCCAGGCAAATGAAAAAAACATAAATTTAAAGACTAAAATATGCGCTGGGTAATTAACTACTTCAGCAAAGAATAATCAATGACTCTCATCCTGAAGAATGAAGTCATATTGTTATAAAGATCATTTAAAAAATATATTTCTACTTTTTTTTACAGAGAACACCCTACAGATTGTCTTTAAAATAACACATGTATGAGCTAGTTTTAACATTTGAGGTCATTCTTATTCTTTAAACACTTATCTTCTGGTGTGGATTTCCATGGCTGTATCTTTGTTCAATAAACAATTGCTGAAATTTTAACCTAGGTAGATACTGAGAAGCAGATAAGAGTTAACCTGGTGCAAAAATTAAGCCATAATAAAAAGAATCAAGAGTTCACAAGTTGGGATGGTCGGTTATTTTGTGACTTCTTTCCAAGCAGACAACAGTCAAAGGAGATAATACATACGTGTTACAAATGTAAAAATCCCAAGAAATGCTAAGTATTTTCTTAAAACATGGTTATGACTCCTTACATAACCAAGGCTTCACATCGAAGTCTCTGTCCATTTTGTAAGAGAGAAGTGGGCGCAGAGAGCAAACAATAATCGCAAACTCATACCATTTTTTGTCTGGAGGCAGGAATGGAAGGCAGATCTCTGACTTCCAGACCAGAGCCCTATGACCAGCTGAGTGTAAACTCCTAACCGGTTGCTTGATCCTAGCGGGGCAAGAATAAAAGATACAGTTAGGGCGGCTAAAATTAAAGGGAATGTTTTTAAATCTTTTCATTCCTTTTCAAAGGTAGGCTTTGAAAAACTTCATTTTGTAAGGTATTCAACGGGGACCTGGAAAACTGCTCTTAGCATTTTAACATAAATTAAAAATCATTTAAGCAGGCCTCTATTC
The DNA here is from genome assembly GCA_963573935.1 of Arctocebus calabarensis. Lineage (NCBI taxonomy): Eukaryota > Metazoa > Chordata > Mammalia > Primates > Lorisidae > Arctocebus > Arctocebus calabarensis. The sequence continues at coordinate 40,556 of CAUYON010050694.1, read as the reverse complement.
AGCTCTTGCCAGCTGCACATTTATTTTTCTGGTCAAGGAGGCTTTGCTGTTGCAAATGAAGGGGAAATGAAGGCATTAGAGCTCGGGCATATCAGTGAAAGAAAAGAGAAGTGTATGTGGATGTTGGATTAAGTTGCTCTCATGGCTATGCAGTTGCATTTATCTGGGCAAGGAAATTGCCCCCCCGCCCCAACAAGGTACTCTTTAAAACATTCCTTGAAAACTGAGGTCACTGCGCAGAATCTGGAGTCTGCAGGTGTTTCTTAAAAGCTCATTAGCCCTCCCGAGAACTATGAAAATTAAACAGCTCCAGACCTAATGAGAGTTCAGTGAACAAGGTGGTCAGTTGAAAGAACTAACTGGGGAGGGAGCTGTTTCCACTGCACCTGTATGGAGAGATGGGTGACCCCCAAGAAGCCGCGAAGTTTAATTCCATTTTGGATAAGCAACTGAAAGGGTGGGGGTGGGGAAACGAAGGAGAAAACTTGCTAATTCTAAACATATGTAGCCTGCACGTTGGTGAGTTGAGGCTGGCAAAGGGTAAAATAAAATCTCGCTGAACTGCTCTCCCCAATGACAGCTAGGTTTGTTGATTTTTCCACTGGCATCCAGCTTTTGGAGTCTCCGTTTTCTGAATTCTGAAGCAACAGAAGGCAGTCATCTCTCAGGTCTGCACACAGCGCTTGACATCCGTGTTTTCATATAGAGAAGATCGTCCTCTGAGGGCCTGCAAAACATCAGTCTCACTCAGGCCTACAGAGGAGAGACATTTATATATCCACAGTCGGGCGGATTCCAAGACCACAGACTAAACCTCTCCCTTTCCTTCTTGGCTCCCTCCGTTTCCCAGAGCACAATCAGCATCTGAATAGGACATGGCCCACAAAGTTCCTCTCTACACATTTTCTCCTATTAATAGAACATGGCAAAGGAAAAATCCTGTTAGTGTCAACAGCTAACTCAATTAAAGATGGCCTACCTGGCGTCAAGATCAATCAGGAGGCAGAAAGGAAGCCAGGGAGGATGTCACCAGCCACCGAGTCATGGAATGTGAGAATAATATGAACCAGGAAGCCACATGTAGAAACTCAGAGGACAGACTACATCCTGTGATAACTAACACAGACAAACAGCTTCTTTTTCATCATGCTTAAGCTGACACTGGCAGGGAAATACAGCAAATTTGTGAATATGTTATTAGTTCTTTCTATGGCATGAGTACTTCCTGCAGCAAAATCTTTATTAATTAAAAATGAACTTTAAGGAAATAGGTTTCCTTATTTTTCCCCACATTTCTCCTGTCAAATCTTGTCCCAGGAGGTTGTGAAAGAAGGCAACTCATTAAGCACCCTATTTAAAGTATTATATACTTCATCTTCTTTGAAGACACAGAACTGAAATATTGTCCAATTTGAGTAGTCTGTAAGCTCCTTGAGGGTGGTGGGTCCATCCATATTTTCATCTCAATATTTAACACAATATCAACCAGGGTCTGCAGGTGTATTTCAATTGGAATCAACAAATTCTTACTGAAAATGCACATTGTCCAAAATCCTTTTTTAGTACTACATGGGATATAAAAGTGACTAAGAAATGATTCCTATTCCCAGGTTCTTTCTACCATAGAAGAACAGGATTAGAGATGTACAAATGGGTATTACAATATTGCCAGAGGAACTACGAGAAGTTTCATAAAAGAAGTCCAACCCTGAAAGCATTTTAAAGGAGGGAAAGGCCTATCTTTTTTGAGGTATTTATAAAAGCTAACGCAAGAAAATGATTTTTGAGATAGCCCTGACAGATCAATAGGATTCCAACAGGCAGAGTTGAAAAGAGCAATTGTTTAGTGTGTTGTTGAGGATAGAGAAGGAATGATCAAAGATTTGCCAGTTATCCTATTTGGCTGAGGAAAAAGACATACAGGGTAGCCATAAAATTCCTGTACAATTTAAAATAGTGTGCAGTTTTAAATTGCACATGAAATTTATGGCCACCCTGTACAAAGAAAAGTGAGTGCTAAGGCTGGAATGATAGATTCAGTCTAGCAGTGTTTTCTTGAGATACAGATTACAAATGTATAAACATCACCACCAGTGCTTCATATCTATTCTTGGCCCTTTCTCTTCTACATCCTGCCCCCATATGTCAAGCTCTGAAAAGCTAAATATCATGCTTGCAAGACTCCTTTGCAGCTAAGGTTTTATATGTGATTTAGATTCTGGCAATGAGGTGTACTCTCATGGAGTTTAGAAGACAGAAGGGAGACAGAAGCCAGCTTTGTGTAGCACTGCCTGCTGTCAAGATTGAAAATTTAGAGGACATTTCAGGGATAGTTTCAGGAGTCCAGTTTTCCAATGTCGCAGAGAGAAATATCCTCCAACATGAAAGATAACTCACTGTACCTTGAACCCATAAGGCACAGTGATAGTGCTTAGCAGTCTCTTTTCACCTTGGAGGCCATGTTTGTGGGTACCACGTGTGAGTGTGCTCCTGTTCACTTACAAGTGTCTCAGTTATCTATTGCCTCAATAATGCTGTAACACAAACCACTTCAAATTTCAGTGGCTTAGAGTGAAGTCAACTGGGAACTTTGGGATGATCTCAGCTGGAAAAACTCAGCTCTCTTCCATTCAGGTTCATATCCTCCAGCAGCCTATGACTGAGCAAAAATCAGAAGAAGAAATAAAAGCACAGAAGCACCTTTGTCAGCTTCTTCTGGAGTCAAGTTACCTATTATCCCATTGACCAAAGCAAATCTCATTGCCAAGTCCAAGGACAGATAGGAAGGGACTACAAAATTACAAGCCACCGTGCATGCATACTTCAGGGCCATTAATTGGGGCCATTAATGCAATCATCACAAACTGAGTGCATTTTATTTTATTATTATTTATTTTTTGAGACAGAGTCTCACTATGTCACCCTTGGTAGAGTGCCGTGGTGTCACAGCTCACAGCAACCTCAAACTCTTGAGCTTAAGCAATTCTCTTGCCTCAGCCTCCCAAGTAGCTGGGAGTACAGATACCCACCACAACACCGAGCTATTTTCTTGTTGCAGTTGTCATTGTTGTTTTGCTGTCCCTGGCTGGGCTTGAACCTGCCAACCACGATGCATGTGGTTGGTGCCGTAACCACCGTACTACCAGCACCAAGCCATGAGTACATTTTAAAGCTCCCTGTTTTGAGTAAGTTCAGAATAAAAGAAAGCTCCACAGCTGGTCCAGACTCTGGCTTTATAATGCAGTATATCTAATGATTTTCAAAATGCCTGTTGCAGATACAGATGGGTCCTCCAGCAAGCTTTGATGAGAAAATTCTAAATTTTTCAGAGTAAGCTATACTTTCTTGGGAAATAATTATTTACCAAACACTCTTATTATATTCCAATGTCTCTCCAAGCTAATATGAATGGCTTCATGAGGAGTTCCCTGTAACCAGCTGACTGAGGCAGAAGAAAAACTTTCAGCTTTGTGTATAGCTTCACAAGGTATGCTAGCACCAAGCAAAGGTGCATATTAATACACATATTAATGCCCCAGTTAGAAGAAGCCCTGTATAGAGACAATGAGAAAAATAAATACATTCAATGGACAAAACTTTAAATGGTATATCTGGTTCTTTACATTGCCTGAAAGGAGAGAAAGAAGAGAGAGAGAAATGTTAATCTACAGAAATTCATGGGGAAGAGCTAACCGTCTGGCCAGATAGTTGTGGATGGAAAAGAAAGAAGAATGGAGACTTGATTATGAGAAAGTCTGGAGCAAAGAGCTATTGATGGACTCCTTAGAATGGTAGAGAGTGGAAGAATATTGGCATTGCATTGAATGCTCCCCAAAGGGCACCCATTGAGGAAAAGCCTCCCTAAGTCTGGAGGAAGAGACCTGTTTTGAGAATATCATTGGGTCTTTTTCACTAGCTCCCCTAGGGCTTGCTCAATGGGCAACATACTGGCCATGGTAGCAGAAATGTGGACATCTTCTCACAAGGGAAAATGCAGAAAATGCTACTTATAAATGCCTGCTGCATCAAGGAAGCAGCAGAAAATAGGAGAGAGAGAGAGATGTAAGAATATTGTATCCATAAAATAGAATACATGTGATATAAAAATAATATGAAATTATTTTAGAAAATATTGGAATTCAAAATATAGCTATTGATTTAAATAGTTCAATATATAGACTGAAATAAGACATATGAATATCAAATAATGTAGCTGAAAGATTGAAATAAAAGATTATCTCAAAACACAGTAATTCTACAGTACAAAGAAATGTGAGTAGAAAAATGGAGACCCAAAGAGAAAGGTAACAGTTCTTTTTTTTTTTCCTGTTTATTATTTATTTGTATATATTCATGGGATACATGAGCAATGTTGCTATGCTGATATGTTGCACTGTGATGAACTCACGGTCTTGAGTGCATACATCACTGAAGCAATGCACATTGCACCCACCAAGAAACCTCCCATCATCCACACCCATACCCCTTTGAGTCTCCATTGTCCAATGTTCCACATTCTACCTGCAAGAGTACACATTATTTAGCTCCCACTCTAAAATGAGAATATGCAGTACTTGTCTTTCTGTATCTGAGTTGCTTCACTTAAGATAATGGCCTTTGATTCCACCTAGGCTGCTGCAAAAGACATGATTTTATTCTTTTTTATAGCTGAATAGTACTCCTTTATGTATATATACCATATTTTTTTATCCAATCCTTCATTGGCTACTTTTGGAAATCATAACCCATGGCTACTTTGGTTGATTCCATATCTTTACTGTTGTGATTAGTGCTGTGATAAGCATACAAGGGCAGGTATCTTTTTATACTATATTGATTTATTTTCCTTTGAGTAGTTATCCATAGTAAGATCAATGGATCATACGGAAGTTTTGTTCTTGGTTTTGTTTTTTTTTAATCACCATACTATTTGCCAAAGAGGTTGCACTAATTTATACAATAAGAGGACATTTCAATCCTAAATATTTATTCATCTAACATTAATGCTCCCATATTTATAAAACAAACCCTACTTAACTTGAATAATACAATTTCCTAAAACATTATAACAGTCAGGGACTTCAACACTCCATGCACTGGACAGATCCTCCAAACAGAAACTAAACAAAGAAATGAAGGACTGAAACACAACTCTAGATCAAGCGGGCACAACAGACAAATACAGAACATTTCACCCCCAATTCTACTAAATGTACATTCTTCTCAGCAGCTCCTGGATCATTCTCCAAAATTGATCATATCCTAGGACACAAATCAAGCCTCAACAAATTGAAAGAATAGAAATTATACCTTGTACCTTCACAGACCAAAACGAAACAAAAGTAGAACTCAATTCAAACAGAAACACACATCCTCACACAAAGTCATGGAAACAAAACAACATTTTGCTGAATGATAGCTGGGTCAAGGAGGAGAAATAGAAGGAAATTATTAGATTCCTTGAACCAAATGATAACGAAGCTACAAGCTATCAAAACCTGTGGGATACTGCCAAAGCAGTCCTAAGAGGGAAATTTAACACATTGAATGCTCACATCCAGAAATTTGAAAGAGCACAAATCAATTATCTAATCATCTCACGGATCTGGAAAAGGAAGAGCAATCTAATCCCAAACAAAGTAGAAGAAAAAACATAACCAAAATTAGATCAGAACTAAACGAAATCAAAAACAAAAGAACCATTGAGAAGATTAATGAAAAACAAGTTGGTTCTTTAAAAAGATAAAATTGGCAAACTTTTGGCCTTCTTAATTAGGATCAGAAAAGTAAAATCTCTAATTAGCTACCAGAAACAAAAATGAGAAATAATAATAGATACCACAGAGATACAAAAGTTGATCACTGAATGCTACACCCTACCAACAACATATGATTTCCCTTTTCTCCACATACTCACCAACATCTTTTATTTTTTGTATTTTTAATCATGGCCATTCTGATTAGTATAGATTGATATCTAATTTTGGTTTTAATATGCTTTTCATAGAAGGTTCATATATATATAAGAACATACACAATATATACATATATGTAATTTTTAAAAACAGAATGGAAATGATTAAGTTATTTAAAAATGAAAGAAATAAATTACCCAAAGTAAAAAATCTATAGGCTTAAAAGTTTCAGAATGAATGAGGTAAACACATCTGAGAGAAATTTTAGAACTCAAATATAAAGAAAAAAATTGCCAAAAATGTCTACCAAAAGTGGAATAAGGAGCTATTTACAGGGAAATGAGAATCAGATTGGTATCTATTTTCATCACCAGTGCTGGTGGCTAGAAGGTGATTGCAGGGAATCAGGAACAAAAATGAGAGGGAAATGCAGATAAGGATAATGAAAACAGTAAATCTAAACATATTGCTAATCTTAATATTAAAATTCTTAGATTGCAGAATAGGAGATGGGTACCAGCTATATGACATAGAAAGATTTACTGAAAAAAGCTAGAAAGATATACTGGAAAAATAAGAACAAAAAAGCTGGTGTGTTAATATTAATATCATAAAAAACAAAATTAAGAGGAATATTTACATTATAGCACTTGCAGATTCTACCAATGGTGTAAATACAGAGTAAAACTTGCATTTATGGATAGATAAAAAAGACCCTGAAAATGAAGTATTACCTCAAAAAGTATAGCAATAGAGAGAAGGAGAGAGAAAATAATCAATAGGCTTAATAAATAAATTGGTAAGGATTAATAAATTAATAAGGTAGAAAATAGAAATGAGTAGAAAGTAAAATAATAAGCTAGTTTTTTGATAAGACTTCCATTAAAAAGAGCAAATAAATAAATAGATTTGTCAAATGTGATCAAGATAAAAGAAAGAAGACTTAGATAACCAAAATTAGAATTGGAAAAAATGTGAAAAGATTTTTAAACCATAAGCAATTCAAATGCAAGTTTATACCAAACACATTTGAAAATTAGTTGAAATAGATTATTTAGTAGGAAAAACTGAGTAACCAAAATTGACTCAAAAAGGAACTGAGAACCTGAAAAGACTAACAATCATAAAAGAAATTAAGAGGAAGTCAAAATCCTACAAAAGGGCACAATGCCCAGACAATCTTATGGGCATGCTGTTTTAAGTCTATAAAAAACAGATAATTCCTGTATTATTTACATTATTACAGAACATAGAAAAAGATGGAAAGTTTTCAGCTTATTCTACAAATATAACATAACACTGAATCATAATCAGATAAAAATAGAATGAAAGAATCCACATTAAAAAAAACCAAAAATCCCAAAACAAATACAGACAAAATTCCCCCCCAAAATACTGGAAAATTTAACTTAGTAGTGCATTAAAAGAATTGCATCATGAACTAGTAGTCTTTCTCACAGAAATAGTAAGGTAGGTTAACATTCTTCTTTTAGTATAATTCACTACACTATGAACTCAAAGGAGAAAAATTGTATAATTATCTCAGTACCTAGGAAAAGGCATTTGCTAAAATTTAGCAATCATTCCTAACAAGAAATTTTGTTCTTGAGCAACTTGATAGAAGACATTACTAGAAACTTCCAAGATGCTTCTCATGAATCATACACTATCCTCATTAAAGTTTAAAACAGGGGAAGGATTCTGGCAGTCTTGTAACTCTTCAGTAGGAACTACTCTAACAAAGCAAGAAAGTAAATCAAGAAACAAAGTGATGTAGAATTTAGGAAGCAGAGATCCAACACAGAAGGGACGCAAAGAAAATTCGTAAGATTATGAGGAAGAAAAATCCAAGGCAATAAAAGTACAGCTGATTTTAGAAAGTACAGAGCTAGAAGAATAATTACATAAAGGAAAAAAACTGTAAGAACAGTATTAGATTACATTGAAAAGAGATGGCAACTTGAGTTTTTATATGAATTAAATAATATATGCATAGAAAAATAATCAAAGGAAAAAATGAGTTAACTCTTGAGAGGGAAACTTAAGAAAAATAATTGAATCATAGTATACTACATGACTCAGCTGCAAATAGTTGCAGGAGTGTCCAACCTGTGGCCCAAAAGCCAAATGTACATTATTTGAGGATCGTTTTGCTTATTTATGGTGTTGGATGTTGTGAGCATATACACAGACCTATTTTTTTGCTCATCAGCTTTTATTAATGTTTGTGTATTTAATGTGTGGCCCAAGACAACTCTTATTCTTCCAATGTACAGCAGAAAAGGTTAGACACCTCTGATTTATAGCAATAGTAATGTAAAATGTAAGTTCTGAATATTGATTTAACCAAAATTGTGATACAATCTACTTAGGAAATGGGGAGGGGGGTAGATACGAGAGCTAATTCCTAATCTTCCCACAAAAGAAAGTCAAAGGATAACATCTAAAATTGATAAAATAGTAGTATAAGCATATAGTCTAGAAATATAAATGTAAAAGCCAGAAGAAATAGCTGTACGAAGTGAAAGTGAGATGTGACAAGGCCAGTGAAGAATGCAAGTAAGGTGCTTGCTTCGGCAGCACATATACTAAAATTGGAACGATACAGAGAAGATTAGCATGGCCCCTGCACAAGGATGACACGCAAATTTGTGGAGTGTTCCATATTTTTTAACTCTAAGACATGCAAAATAAAGAAAGAAAGAAAGAGGGAGAGAGAGAGAGAGAGAGAGAGAGAGAGAGAGAAAGAAAGAAAGAAAGCAACTAAGACTGCTGGCTTTTGTTATAAATCTTGAAAAACTAACAGACTTATTTAAAATACCTTTACATATTCCTTTGGTAAAAATTAAAATTAAATTCAGATTTTAAAAAGAATGACAATATCCAGTAAGGAAGTAGAGAAACAGATATAGTCTCAGATGCCACGGGTGAGAGAATAAATTAGTATGAGCTTTCTAGAGAGCATGTTAGCAATAAGTATCAAAATTTCAAATGTTCCTTTGACTTAGTCCAATAGCTCCACCTCTAACAAATTACTTAAGGAAACAACTTGGCAGACACACAAAGATTTACCTAAAACGATGTTCACAGCATTATTCTTTAAAATATTGGAACACTGACTATTCAGATACATTAATAAAGGAATAGTTAAGTACATTATACCCTTCTTAATTTGTGATATAGTTAGGACATAAATGGATATGGTTTTACATTGCTTCTAAACAAAGTGTGGAGTACCTGCAGACTTTGAAAATAATGATGTAAAGCAGTGGTTTTCAAAACGCAGGTTGGGGAGTCTGTCTCAGTTTCTTGTGTTTGCTACCATTCTTTGAGGTCCTTGTCTGTGGATGCACCACCCTGGTCCTTGCCTTTATCTTCACAGACCAGTCTCCTTCTGTGTGTATTTGAGCCCACATTTTTCCCTTTTCATTAGGACACCAACCATGTTAGATCAGGGCCCATCCTGATGACCTCATCTTAACTTGAGCACCTTCAAAGACCCCATTTCCAGATAAGGTCATATTCACTGGGCCTGAGGATTAGGGCTTTAGTATCTTTTCATGTGGTACCTTTCAACCCATAATAGAGTTGTGGGGCTTCAAAGAGGTACCTTAAAAACTACTGCAACTAACTGTTGGTCCCGAGCTGGTAAGTCCTGGACTTCTCTTGCCCACTGTAATTAGAAAATTTCCATTTCTTATAAATTAATTTTCTGAAAGTTGAAGGAAGGGCTCCACATGTTGTTTAGAAGCAATGTAGGCCCAGTGCCTGTGGCTCAACGGGCTAAGGCACCAGCCACATACACTTGAGCTGGCGGGTTCGAAATCAACCCGGGCCCGCCAAAACAACAATGATGGCTGCAACCAAAAAACGGCCAGGCGTTGTGGTGGGCGCCTGTAGTCACAGCTACTTGGGAGGTGGAGGCATGAGACTCGCTTGAGCCCAGGAATTGGAGGTTGCTGTGAGCTGTGATGCTACGGCACTCTATCCAGGGTGACAGCTTGAGGCTCTGTCTCAAAAAAAAAAAAAAAAAAGAAGAAGCAATGTAAAATTATATCTATTTATGTCCTAAATACATTGCAAATTTTTTTAAAAGCAGTTTGTGAGCATATGAATATGTTCTCCGTTTTATGAAAATTAAAAATCTCTATATTTATGTCTATAATGCTTACATCCAGCTTGAAACTATTTTTGGAGCAAGGAACCCCCAAAATAGTCACAGTATTAACAGGACTACAATTTTACAAGTGCCCTTTTATATTCTTTTTCATAATTTTCTGTATTGCCAACTTTTCTTTGCAAAGATCTATCTTTGTAATAATAAAAGACCATAACTATCTTTTTTATCTTTTGAGACAGAGTCTCACTATGGTCGCCCTAGGTAGAGTGCCTTTGCATCACAGCTCACAGCAACCTCAAACTCTAGGGCTTAAGCAATTCTCTTGCCTCAGCCTCTCAAGGAGCTGGGACTAAAGGTGCCCACCACAATGCCCAGGTATTTTTTGGTTGTAGTTGCCATTGTTGTTTGGCAAGCCCAAGCTGGATTCAAACCATCAGCTCCGGTGTATGTGGCTGGCGCCCTAGGCGCTGAGCTACATTCACCAAGCCAGACCATACTATTTTTTAGAGAGATAAAGAGGACATGACATTCAGTAAATGCATGTTGATGAACTGGTTAATATGCTTTTATCATTATGGTTTGGCTTAATAAGAATTTCAACCGGTAAGCATTTGCACAATTATTCAAATTCTTCCCTCTAGAACAGCAGTCCTTGCCATTCAAACCCTATATAGGTGCTCCCCTCATAAAATTGAACCCATAAATGCTCAGAGTTTAGAGACTGATGAACAAACAAAATGGGTTATATATGTAATACTGTATGGTCCCACTTATCTGTGGTCAAATTCATAGACACTGAAAATATAACAGTGGTTACCAAGAGCTGGGGGGAGGGAGGAAGTGAGGATTTGTTGAATGAGTAGAGTTTTAGTTTTGAAAGATGAAAAAAGCTCTGGAGATGGATGGTAGGGATGGTTGTACAACAGCGTGAATATCTTAGCACCACTGAAATTGTACACTTAAGAATGGTTAAAATGGTAAATTATGTATATTTTACAACAAAACAATCTTAATATAAAAGAAATTGTGTCTAAAAATACTTTGAGGTAATGCATACCTATCTGACATACATTTTTCGATTTCATAAGCTCATCTACCAATAATGAACCCTTATCATAATCACTACTTGCACCATTCCTACCACCAAACTATTTAGGAAACCAGTCGTATGATTTGTTCTAAATATTGCTATTCATTCCCTTTATACAAACAGCATAAATACTTTTTGGTGGAAAACACGATGAGAAGCACTGAGAAAGTCCTTGTTTGGAATTCTGAGCCAGACTTACCTAAACTCAACTTTCCCTTCCCTGATCCAGGGCAACCTCTCCCCAGACCACCACCACTCCCTGCCTCCCATGTAACAAAAGATCGAACAAGATAATCAGAAAAACCACCCAAGAAAAGAAAAAGGGAGAATCAGTTACATATTCAACAAGCCAGAGAACAAGAAAACCCAAATCTGTGCCAGTTCTCCAGTTTCACCTTAAAGGCAGAGAACTGTAGATGCTTGTGAGGAGCCCTTCAAAGCTTAAATTCACAGCCTGTCTATGCGGGAGGTTACCAACATCTGAAGAAAAACAACCACTACCAGAAAAGCTCTTCTTTGTTTTCATTCTTCGCAGTCCTTCAGGAAACTCTTGATAATGTGAAATGTTATTACTGCAAATGTTGGCCCAAGCAAGTTTACTCTAGAGTCTGACCATCACTGACTGTTCACAAAATAAAATCATTTTTAAAGGCTGTGAGGGGAGCCAAGTGCAAACCACAAATCTGAAAACCACCAAGGCGGGCTGGCCTCGCTGCCAGAGTTTAATGTGATCTAATGGGAGGACAACAAGATGTGAGAATTTGATTTTACGATGCTCCATGTAACATTTGGCAATACAGAGGGGTTCGGCCCAACTTCCCCTTCCTTAAGCAAACATTTGAAATAATGTTTCACTTTCTCATCACTTTCAATTCTGTCAACTAGAGGGTAGAGACCCAGCCCTCCCTACTCATTTTAAAAGTGATCTCTGCTCCAGATGGTGGTAGATTTGCTATCACTTCTTATAAAGTAAAGATGGGCAGGCAGGGAAGAGGCCAAGAAAACAGGATGAAGCTCTCTAGTGGCAATATAGCAACTGGATGGCCACTGTCCTCTGCATTTTTGATTTATTCCATGGGTGGGCAGATGGGAGAGGGGTAACTTACGCAAAAACTAGACCCTGGGAGAGACAATCCGACCAGCGCTGGATCAGGTCGCCCCACCTCGCACCAAATGGGACTGGAACTCAGGTTGAGCTCTACTTCCCATCACTCCCTTTAAAAACAGAAATAAAATGGCTTACATGGAAACTCTTTGCACATGCTGAATTAACAACCGAGGATCCTGTAGAATAAAGAGGATTCGTCAGAAAATCCCCAGGGAAGGGCATGTGAACAACGAAAAATAAATGAAAGTTACATTTCATGCCACTTTCATTTCTGTTGCCAGGACAATGGAATGGGAATCAGATCTCTTTCCCTCTTCTTACAGAATTATACATTCTGAACAATGCCAAACTCTTACTTACACTGTCATTTTCCAGCAGCTACAAAGTTGGCCCAATGAAGAAATGTAAAACCCAGAGTCGAGTTTCTTAAAGCAATATAGTTTGCTAAGTGAAGTGTAACATATCCCAGGGTCCAGGAAAAAATTATTAAAACTTCTATTTCTTCTGACTTTTTAGCTAAATATTAAGAAAGAAGGCAAGCCTTCCTAAAGGTTAAAATGAGAATGACACCAGGTATCCTGTGCTCATTTGGCACAGATAAGGAAATTCACACGTCATCCACGGACTCTGAGTCTTCCTAAAGGAAGGCTGAGGGCTCAGCAAAGAGGAGGATGTGATTGTTTCAGGCAGGCTGGGCTGCAGTAACAAGTAGACTAAACATGTAACAGTTCAACCAAATACAAGCTTAGTTCTTGCTTAGATGCTGCTCACGGCCAGCATAGCCATCTGTATTGCATCCAGATGGAAGCAGGAAGACATATGGTGAATCATCCCTAGGAGGCTTTGATGGGCCCAAAATAGAGGTGGGACACATCATTTAAGCTCATTTTTCATTGGCCAGAACTTGGTATAGTTGTAATGGAAAGCAATATCACAGTTCCTCAAAAAAATTAAAAACTAGATTACCATACGATGCATCAATTCTACTTCTGTGTATACACCGTAAAGAATTAAAAGCAAGGTCTTGAAGAGATATTTGTATGTCATGGAAGCATCGTTTACAAAGTCCAAAAAGTAGAAGCAATTTAAATGTCCATTAACAGATGAAGTGTGTGTGTGTGTGTGTGTGTGTGTGTATAGACACACTAGAATATTATTCAATCTTGAAAAGGAAGAAAATTCTGACACATGCTACAATATGGATTAATCTTAAAGACATCATGCTAAATGAAATAAGCCAATAACAAAAAGATAAATGCCGTGTGATTCCACTTATATGTATTCCTAGCATGGTCAAGTTCATAGAGACAAACCAAAGGGTAGTTATCAGGAGCTAGGGCAAGGGGGGAAAGGGCGTTGTTGTTCAATGGGAGTAGAGTTTCAGTTTTGCAAGATCAAAAGAGTTCTGGAGATTAGTTACCCAAGAAGGTGAACAATACCTGCCACTACTGAACTATACGTTTTAAAACTGTTAAGATGTTAAATTGTGTGAGTATTTTACTATAATTAAAATTTGACTCTTGCTGGACAAAAGATTTAAATTTAAGACACAAAACAATAATATTCTAAAAGAAAGAATGGGGAAAACTCTTGAAAAAAAATCAGCCTGGGAAAAGATTTTATGAAGAAGATTCCCTTGGCAATTGTAGTAACCCCAAAGGTAAATAAATGGGACATGATCAAGCTAAAAAGTTTCTGCATGGATAAGGGTACAGCAACTGAAGTGAACAGGCAATCTTCAGAATGGGAGAAAATATTTGCATGCTCTAAATCTGACAAAAGGCTGATAACTAGAATCTACAGAGAACTCAAATTAATTTCACAAGAAAAGAGTAAACAACCTAATTTATAAGTGGGCCAGAGACTTGAACAGAAACTTCTCTGAGGATGACAAATGAAGGGCCAACAAATTTATGGAAAAAAATGTTCATTGTTCCTAACTGTCAGAGAAATGCAACTCAAAACTACTCTGAAATATTACCTAACCCCAGAGGGAATAGCCCAAATCACAAAATCCTGAAACTTCAGATGCTGGCATGGATGTGGAGAGAAGGGAACACTTACACTGCCGGTGGGATGCAAACTAATACAACCTCTGTGGAAGAAGTATGGAGAATTCTCAAAGAACTAAAAGTTGACCTTCCATTTGATCCTGAAATCCCATTACTAGATATCTACCAGATAGAAGAAGAAGAAAAAAATCATCTTACCACAAGGACATTGCCCTACAATGTTTACTGCAGGTCAGTTCACAATTGCCAAGACATGGAATCAACCCAAGTGTCCATCAACTGGTGAATGGATTAATAAACTATGGTATGTGTATACCATGGAGTATTATTCTATCGTAAGAAAAGGTAGAGACTTTTTATCTTTTCTGTTTACCTGGGTAGAGTTGAAACACAGTGTTCTTAATAAAGTATCTCAAGAATGGGAAAATAAGTATCCAATAAACACAACACTGATATGAAACCAATATATAAACAACTACATGCCCACACAAAAGGAAAACGCAGACCAAATTACCAACTCACAGGATTGTGAGCTGAATGAATGGTTACTGTTTTAAGTAACTAAGTGTTGGGATAGTTTGTTGAGTAGAATTATAGTCATGATAGATAGCGATACTCACTAACAATAAATAGCATAATAAAAAGATGAAAACAGTGTGGTCAATTTCTGCTCCTGAAGGACTCATTTTCTATACAAGGTTTTTTATTTGTTTATTGTGTTTTTGTTTTTGTTTTGAGACAGAGGCTTATTCTGTGGCCCTGGTAGGGTGCCATGGCATCATAGCTCATAGCAACCTCCAACTCCTGGGTTCCAGCGATCCTCTTGCCTCAGCCTCTCTAGTAACTGGGACAACAGGCGCTCACCACAATGTCCAGTGTCTTATTTTTAGTAGAGACTCATGCTCAGACTGGTCTTGAATTCCTGAGCTCAGGCAATCCACCCTGAACCTTCCAAAGTGCTGGCATTACTTACAGGCAGGAGCCCCACTCTCAGCCTGTACAAGATTTTCTAATCTAGGACCCAATGATGGAATTTGAAGAGATCTTAAATTTTCTGAAATTGTTTGTAAGATTTGACAGGTATACTCAAGTGTTTTTCCTCTCAGGAAGTCACATGTGTAGTTTTTATCAGATTCTCAAAAGAGTTGGTCTCTCACCAAAAGATTAATTCAGCACAGTCATGGAGGTTATTGATGTACTTATTAAAAAGTATAATATAGGCTGAGCACAGTGGCTCACCCCTATAATCCCAGCACTTTGGAAGGTCAAAGCAGAAGGATCAATTGAGCTGAGGCGTTTGAAACCAGCCTGGGCCACGTAGCAAGATGCCATCCTACAAAAAATAAAAAAAGTAAAAAAATTAGACAGACATGAAGACACATGCTGTGTTCCTAGCTAGTTGGGAGGCTGAAGCAGAAGGATCACTTGAGCCCGGGAGTTCAAGGTTGCAGTAAGCTGTGACCTTGTCACTGAACTGCAGATTGGGTAACAAAATAAGACTCATTCCACAAAAATAAAAAAATAAAAATTAAAAAAAAGGTATAATATAATGCTTCAAATCCAGTAGTTGAGAAAAGCGTCAGTTATTGGAGCAATAGAGGAGAGAGAAGAAAACGTTTAAACCCCCTGAGGAATTCTAAGGTTTTCTCAAACAAATGATTCCTCCCAGTGTGAGATGGATGTCCACAGACAGAAATAGCTTTTCAGGCAGCAGAACAGCTGAGACAACAACATGGAAAAGCAAAACTACCAGGTTTATTTAAGGAAAAGAAACTGTCTGGAATAACTGTACCAAAAGATAGAGTTAAGGTAAAGAAGATCAAGAGGACTGCCGGCAAGATGCTAGAGCTTGCAGCTAAAAATGCTAAAAATTTTACATTTTAAAACTGTAAGCGCTGCCACCAAAAGTTTTGAAGTAAGGAGAAAACATAGTAAGAATTGCATTTTAGAAGAAATCCTGGTGGCAGAGAGCAGAACAGCTTGCTTGGAGAAAAGATTAGCACAAGCTGGCAATAGCACAGGCAGGAAATGACAGAGGTCTGAATTTAGGCAATGGCCCGGGGATGAACAGGGGCGAGGGCAGAAGGTAGAATCTTTAGATACAAAAATGAGGAAGCAATCTCAGATGACATTTCTTGATTGCACAAATGGAGATGGTGATACAACTCAGTGCAGAGAGAATACCAAAGGAGCATAACCGAGAACACAAACTTTAAAAATCCCATTTTGGAAATGTCTGATGATAGATATTTGCAGCAGGCCTGGAGCTCAAATAAAAATAAATAACAAATAAAATGGTAAAGGCTTAAAATGTGGGATTTATGGACTGTGGGTTCTAAGAAACTCTGTAGGAAAATACAGCATGTAAGAGAAAATGGAGCATTATTCCTACATTCTAATCATGACACTACTGAGGTCATCTCAGGAATGCACACCTTGGTCAAAGGGCACTAATTATCAACCCAGGGCAACTCTTCCTGGACTGATGATTCTGGAAAAGAAAAACAAGAGAGAGAGGGAAGGAGAAAATAACCAACCTTTTCTCAGTCCCTGGAGCAATGACGACCACACAGGCCAAGCCCTGTGAGCTGAGGCTGGGGGTGAGACCCACGCCCCACCACTTGGATGGTAAACACACACCAGCCTCCATTCCCCGCAGTCTCCATCCTGCACATACTTCTTGCCAATCAGCTCAACACAGATCAAAGCTACTTGAACCATAGAGCCCCCCAAAAGCTATGTAAAGAGAATCAGCTGCTACCGACGGCTACAGAGAGATACCCAATCTGTCAGTTATATGTATAAAGCACGTGGAGATGGATGAGGTCAAGCAGAGGCAGGGGAAACAGAGGTCACAAATGACAGCCTGTTTTTCATTGAGTCAACAAATGAGTTTTTTTCAATTCCACAATATTTTGAATCTGGCGCCATTGAACAGTTGTTAGATTTAACCTCAAAAAATTCAAATTCAAACTTCCTTTGAAAAATTAGAAGATACTGCAGCACAGGGCTCATGTTGCCGTTCAGCAATTATTGCAGCTGAGAAGGCGTGATTACCTTGCGAGTGACCATGTGTCCCTCAATTGGGCACCACCCTCATCGCCATCGCTAATTTTAATTACCTCTCTGCTCCTTGTCCCACATGATTCTGTGACATTCTGGGTGGAATCAGAAAAGAGGTCTGAGAAAGGGAAATTGAATGACCTACGTCCTGCTACAGCCACTTCCAGGTCGGTATCTCCTCCCCACCAAGAATAAGCTCATTTAAATTTTCTTTTTATTAAAAAAACAACAAAAAAAATTTTTTTCTTTTTCTTTTTAATTATTAGAGGTACATAATTGTTGTATGTCTTCATAGGGTACATGTATTGTTTTGATAGAGACATACAATATGACTTATTCAAATCAGGGTTATTGGGGTATTCCTCATTTCAGGCATTTAACATTTCTTTGCATTGGGAACATTCCAATTTCACCCTCAGTTATTTTAAGTATATCTTAACGTATTGTTGATTATGGTCACTTTGTGGTGCTATCAAATATCATTCATCTTATCTAATTATATTTTTGTAGCCAGTAATCAGCCCCCCTTTGCCTACTCCCCTACCTGCTAGCCTTCCCAGCCCCTGGTTACCATCATTCTACTCTCTTTTCTCCATGAGATCAATTGTTTTTAATATTTAGCTCCCACATATGAGACCATGCAAGATTTGTCTTCCTGTGCTTGTCTTATTCCACTTAACATCATGTTCTCCAGTTCCATCCATGTTGTTGCCAATAGCAGGATTTCATTCTTTTTTGTGTATACATAATATTCCATTGTGTACATGTGCCTGAGTTTCTTCATGCGTTCATCCATGATAGACATTTAAGTTGATTCTGTATCTTGGCTATTGTGACTAGTGCTGCAATAAACATGGGAGCGCAGGTATTTTTTCAATATACCGAATTCTCCTCCTTTGGAGATGCACCCAGCAGTGAGATTGCTGGATCACATGGTAGTTCCATTTCTCGTTTTTTAAGGAACCTCCATATTGTTCTTCATAGTGGTTGCACTAATTTACATTCCCACTAACAGTGTATAAGAGTTCCCCTTTCTCCACATCCTTGCCAGCATTCGTTACTGCCTGGTTTTTTAATAAAGGCCATTTTTAACTGGAGTGAGATGACATCTCATTATAATTTTGATTTGAACTTCTCTGATGGCTAGTGACGTGTATTTTTTCATATACCTGTTGACCATTTGTATGTCTTCTTTTGAGAAATGTCTCTTCAGCTCTTTTGCCTTAAAGAAAGGGTCTTTGAGATCACACTGGATGCTTTACTTATCTTTCCATTCCCACAGTGCTCTGCCCCGGGCTCTGCACCTGTTAGGTATCCTCTAAGCATTTTCTGGAGGTTTTTGCTGTGTTTGTTTGTTTGCGGTTTGGGATAAGTTGGTGTTTGTATATACAAACTTTTTAAAATCCAAATTTGATGCTAATTTAACCTAAGGCACATTCATCGTTTGTTCCCACTAGTCACTGTCATTACCCTAAACCTCTGCTCTGATCAGAGTAACAAAAGAGCAACAACATATTCTACAGCTAATTCGCTTGGAATCGGAAGGCCCCGTGGAAGCCTTATTGCTTCCTGCAGTGAATGGCAAGAGTTTGCACATAGGAGTTAAATACTGCACACAGCTATGATTCAATAAAAAATAAATAAATAAATAAAAAGAGGAAAGAGGAAGAGTTAAATAATATTAGTTAGTTCTGTGTCACACAAGGAATATAATAACCTCAAAAAATATGAAATTTCTTTTCAATGGATTGAGCTATTCTTTAATTTTCCCTATGATTCTCCACTTAGAAAGACAATAGAGAAGGACTTGAAATAGTACATTTTAATAACTAGAACAGTAATGGAAGGAGGAAGAGGAGGTATTTCTATTCTCAAAGAGAAGAAAACTTTCAACTTCCTAGTTAGAATCAAATCAGAATCTGCCAAAATTTCACTGGCTTTGGCAATAAGTTCTTGTCATAATTTGGAAATAGCATCAAGATCACAGAGATACCAGAGCCATCTATCTGAACATCCTCAACCTCAGGGTGTTGCTGTATTTTCATTTTCTTACATTTTTCCTGGTAACTGAAGAAAGTAAAAATGAGCTCGGACATGTGTTAGAAATGAAATATAGCAAGTTTCATATCAAAGTTAGAAAATGGGTAATAAAGATTTACAGTCCAAGGTTTACTCACATTTTCAATACCCACCACCAACAGTAATAAAAATAAATTTTATTTAATAACATTAGCTCACTAATTATGCAAAGGCCTGGCTATTAACTCCTCACCCTTCCCAGTGGACCTGAGGAGATCAATAAACTGACAAAATAAAAGTCCCTGTCAGAATTTTAAAAAGAAAAAAATTCTTTAACGAGTAAGGATAAGGTGCACTTGAGATTCAGGTGAATGTCCCGAAAATTTCATCAAAAAGAATCAAAAACGTTAACTATGCCCCTCCAAAATGGGATTTTTTTTTTTTTGCAATCTCTTTTTATAAGTTAGAGAGACAGAGAGGAAAAGAGAGAAAAGATTTTTTAATGAGCTTCCCTGTTCACCTTGATTAAATCAGAACTTTGGAGAAAATAACCTAGCAGAACTTCAGAAATGAAAAGTTCAAGTTTAACTAATGAAGGAACAAAGACTTTACTTTTAGCTGAATGGTCTTCCCATTTCCGTGTCAGTTTTGCAGTCTGGTTAGATCCTCTGGAACAAAAGGCTCAGACCCTCCCACTGGGAATCTTTCGCTAGTGCCCTGGGCACTATTGTTGATTTTATCCTAAAGGGCTTGGGAACACATTTTATAAACATGAAAATAGAGAGCAAATAAGTGTGAGAAACACCCAGCAGAAGAAGGTCAATGGAAGTAACTCTCATGCTGTCGCAGCCCCACTGGATTGCTGTTCGAATGATGTAGGCGGATGCCTTGCTGTCGGATGTGTTTATTCAGACTGAGGTTTGAAACTCATATTTATTTGTCCTTTTCCTTACATGTGAAAATAATCACAATTTCTCTGGAAGAATCTCCTGCTGGGTTACCAACTGCCCCACTCATCCTCTCATACAACCTAATATCTTATTTTCAGCCTGAGACTCAGGGATGCTTTCTTTGGATAAATCAGCATTGGCTTCAAATACGGAAATTCTGCTTCCTAGGGTTACCCAGTGAAAGGAAAACACTGGAATTCCATGACACCTGCAAACCATTTCTCCTCCTCTGACTGGACTTGGCGTAGCTAAGCATGGAATCAGGACAGAAAGCCAGAGACCTATCTGCCAAATGAATGCTATTTCAGGAGGTCTTCAATGTTGTTGTTTTCCTTTCAAATAGAAGTGAAATAAAATCGCACGATAACATCACAATGAGTTTTGCACATGCTAAAATGTAAAAGAGAGGACACTGTTTCTCAACTTTTTAATATATGGGAAACACATATTTTATTAGACAAATGACGTGAAAATGTATTATAGGCATAAATGGCATCTGAATGGAACAGTTGCTTACGAGACTAGGAAAAAAGAGAAAACTCCATTCATTCATAGAAGGCTGCCAAAAATTGATACTGAAAACCTGAAACCTTTCTCAGTTTAAGTCAAGGAATAAAATTAATCTTCTACAAATCCTACTCCTAAATCAAAAGATGAAAATTACCAAGCTTTAGTATACAAACCTTTCCAACTAACCATATGAAAACGTCAGCCTAAGAAAGCCGCTGTTATTCAACATGAAATCTCTAATATGCTATAGAAATTTTTCTCAGAATCTGAGAGGAGTTCCAAGATTGAATTTCTCCTTATAAATGGAGGTTATGATCAACTAAAATTCTACCATGAAATCCAGAGTCGACAGTAGACCAGCAATCAGTTCAGTCAGTAAGCACTCAATCGCCATGAACGAGTCGGAGAACGATACCCACAGTACAAATAGTGAGTGAGCCAAACTATAGGTGATAGTAGCAGCTCAGATTGAAACAGGTGCTATTATCACTGATATCAGGATGAGAATGCTCTTAGAAACAAGCCCCCGAAGACCACACGATGGACGGGGTTGCAAAAGGAAAAAAAAAATACTTACATTTCTTTTAGTAGTTAAAAAAATAAAAAATTGCAAAGTATCCCTATAAATTCTTTTGGTTTGGTTTTGGTTTTGCTACTGCTGTTCCTTTCTGTCTTCTGTCCTTGCAGATCACATTATGGGTGGATTGGAGCTGAATTGATGTCACAAACCACAGACCAGTAACTCTCATTTAGAGCCGTTGGCACCAAGCTGATTCAGGTAGACAGCTCCACCATCACCATCATCATCAAGAGGCCTGTGATACCTGCCTTATCAATTTATATTCTATTTATAAAATCCATAGAACATGTGCTAGTGTCACCCACATGGCACCAGAGACTGAGTCAGAGAACATTTCTCAAAACATATCTACATATATTGCATAGCTAATGGATTAAGTATTTTAGAAATTGCACACAGGCTGGCAAATGCAGACAGGCTGGGACAATATGAACATGTAATCAACTTCTAATAGAACATTTGCGCAAACTCACACATCTGTGGACAGAGGGAGGCATTATGTAATACAGGTCACTGTTACAACAACCTCTAACCCCACTGGCTGACGCTGCCCGGCCAAGGTTGAGTGTAAAGGGCCTCTGTGAGTTTTCCTTCTCTGTCAGCATTCAGAGGAATCATTTTTAATCTTTCCAAGATGAGCTATTAAAATAGCCTTTGACCCACACCCATGAAACAATGCACAAAATACCTCAAATCTTTGACCCAGGATACAAGGTCTCCCTGCGTGTATTTGTTTGTTTTTCGAAAACATAATATTTCCATGAACACACTTTGCTACTTGCCAGAAGTTTTTCTCTCTGACAAATGGACTAGATGATAATGTTCGATGTGAGCACTTCAGTGGAGCTTGGGGAAATAATTTCAGAATTAACCAATGAACTACATAAACCACAAAACAAAATAAGACATAAACTTATAATTTTTAAAAGGCTACATTCATCAGAATAGGTGAACAATATGAAATTAATATTTAGATGTACATTCTTTTTAGATGGAATGTAGATACATGCGTGTGGGGTATATAAATTTTACCTAATTTCAGGGTAACATCAGAATTTCCTCCTTCTATCTACTGCCTAACCTTGATATTTCATCTAGTTGTTTGTTTTTGAGGCAGTGTCTCACTCTGTCACCCTGGCATCATTTTAGCTCACAGCAAACTCAAACTCTTGGGATCTAGTGATCCTTTTGCCTCAGCCTCTTGAATAGTTGGGACTACAGGCACCCATGAGGACACCAGCTAGTTTTTCTATTTTTAGTAGAGACAGGGTCTCGCTCTTCTCGGGCTGTTCTCCAACTCCTGAGCTCAAGCAATCCACCCACCTGGGGCCCCAAGAGTGCTAGGATTACAGGCATGAGACACCCCACCCAGCCCAACTTAATAATTTGGAATGACTTTCTTCCCTTGATGAAAATTATATTTCCTAGTGTATTAAAAAGTTAAAGTACAAAAATCGGGTAAAGGGGTATCAGACTAGGGAGGAAAGGGCAAAAAACACCTGCAGTATCTCAGTGAAAAGCTATCAAAGAGAACTTAAGAAAGTGGGTCTTAGAAATGGGACATTATGGTGGTGCCTGTGGCTCAATGTAGTAGGGCGCTGGCCCCATATGCTGCAGGTGGTGGGTTCAAACCCAGCCCCAGCCAAAAACTGCAAAAAAAAAAAAAAGACATTAACATAAGTCAACTATACCTGGATTCAGTCCTATCACTTTTTTGGCCATGTGACCTAAGACTGATTCTTTATCACTTTTATTATTCAGTCTTTCATTTGTAAAATGGAGATGAATATAGTACCTAAAATTGTTGTAAGGTTTAAATGAATTATGTGTATAAAGCACTTAGAACAAGACCTGAACATAGTTAAGTACTCTATAAATGCTAGCAATGGTTATTGTTGTATTTTAGATAAAATTGCAAAAAAAATCAACTAGGAAAATTATTGTTCAACTATCAGAATCTCAAGTCCTAACACTATGACCTCAAAATGTTTAATAAATGTACCATGAGTCAGTTCTTTAAATTTTTCATTAGAGGCTGGAATATCTATCACACACCATTAGCGCTCTGATTCTTTTGGCCTGTCCATACCAATGAATTACTAACATGAAGACTATTGCTCAAGAAAAGTGTATGTCTAGTTTTCCAGGATGGGATCCTAAGAACAAGAGATTCAACGTGGAGCTTGATTATCAAATTCACAGGTTTGGGAGGCATTTTTTTCCCAGATCAGCATTCACAGGACTTCATAGATGAAATTAAAATTTTGCATTTTGATTCATAGACTATTTTATTATAAAATCTTTCATATTAAATATATACAAATTTGTAGAAAATATTAGAATAAACTCTGGTTTACGCTTCTCACCCAGCTTAAAACAATAAAGCATTATGAGCATACTCCGCACTGCCAAGCTGAGCAATTGCAGAGGCACTCTTGTTGAGTAGGAAGTAAATGATTTCACCGGAGGATAACACATTGGTTCAGTGTAAATGGTACTCCAGGATGGGGCTATGTAGCCTTGAATCTAGATACCATCAAAGAGTTCCAGTAAAAACTTTCTTGTATCATTCAGGTGCCACCATCCTGAATTTGGTATTTATTATTCCCAGCCCCAGTTCTATTCTTTTTTCACATGCTATATATTTACATAGATTATTTTTTCTATTTTGAACTTATGAACAGTATCATTCTTTGTGAATTCTTCTACAACTTGCTTGTTGTGAACGCAATTTTTATGCTTCTAAGATATATTCCTAATAATGTCTTTAGCTGTAGTTCATCCGTTTTAACTATGTATCCATTCCCCTTTCCATGAACAGTGAGAGGTTTTTTCTTCCCCTCTTTTGGATAATAACATGGTAAATATTCGATATGTGTTAGCTATTACTATGTCTTGTTTATATTCAATACATTACTGGGAAGTGTCCCTACTCTTTGTGTGCCTTCTGTAAATCAAATCTAAAAAGCTCAAAACTACATTTACAAGACTCTCATAGAAAGAGATGCACATATGATTTAGGTTTGGTCATTTTCAATCTGGAAGTAAGATAGAGACTGCCCTCCTGCCATTTCTGCTTTGCTTTTGGTAAGCATGATTACAGAGGCATGTGTGGACAGCAATGGCAGAAGCCCAATGTACAAGGCAGAGCGTATCCTTTTTGTCACTGTGACTTGTGGATCTGCTGTAGGTTTGAACTGGTAGCAGCAGGAACAGCTTTCTTAACATTGTGACCATTTCCTAATTGTGGCAGCTTCTTGCTCATGGGAGTGGGTGGTTTAGTTCTATGGCTAGAAGCTTCCTGGTCGTAAAAGAAATAACCTGAGTAGTCTGTTCTACAGTTTCCTTAGAAGTCATACATGCACCTGAAAGCTCTACTGAGAATTGATTTTTTCATCCTCCAAATGATTTCATTTAATACCCTATAATTCCAGAGGGATTTACCATGGAGTGACGGACACTTAGGATTTCAGAGACCCTCATTCTCCAGGCTCATGCCTGGTGTAAAAAATTACAAACGGAATATATCTTGACTGCTATAAACAAAGGCTATTTTCTCTTTCCACTAGAACTTCCCGTTCAGTTATCCTTTGATTTATTTCCAGTGTTGATGATGTGGCCTCAGGCATTTGGCGATTCAACTTTGAAGAAACTGAGTATGTGTTTAGGTAGGATTACCAGATAAATTTTTGTGTTTGAAATCACTCCTGATGCCCACTATGTGGCATCACCTACGTTCACGACATAAGGGGATAGATCTGGAGGTCACATTGCACCACAAGAGTGGGCAGTGACAAAAAAATAAGGTTTAAAATTGACAGAGTCAGAAACTAATCTGTGGAAAACTCTTCCAAATCTCATAGTTGAGATAACAAAGAAATTTGACATGACTTTCCAACTTTTGGAAATAACTCTAAAAATTTATATGGTGTTACCCTGAGTTATAAAAGTGAAAGAAATTTTCTATACTATCAATAGTAATAAAAATTTACATGGCATTACCATGAGTGGTAAAGGTGAAAGAAATTTTCTATACTATCAATAGTAACAAAAAAAACTTTCGTACCCGCAAAAAAATGGTACTAGAAAATCATTATCAAATAAAGAGGCAATTAAAAAGTATATGAGGGAAAAAGAAATTAGGAAAAATATTGTAAACATATACTGAGCATCTGATTAATAAAAATACTGTGTATATTACTTTTCTAAATTTTATGTTATTTGTGATAAACATCAGTCTTTTGGAATTTATCATTTATTTTCTCATTATGAATAAATTAAAATGTTATATCTAATTTCACATTTGTCATGAATGTTCATTTTCCTAAACATGCTCTCAAATTTTGCTTTAAATGCATGCCCCCAAATAATTAGATCCTTCTCTACTAATAATACATCAATTGTTCAAACTATCCAATGTGGATTCTGTGCTGTGTAATGGAATTCTAAATTAGTAAATTAGCCAATTGGCATTAAGTGTGGTTGCACACAATTGAGTTTCAAGGAACTGGACCTCTGGAATAGTTGTCTAACCTAAGTGGGTTTGAAAGCAATGATAATGTCATTAGCAACAGGTAATAACCTCTGCTTGCCTGGATTCAGTATTTATCAAATGGAACACTGTGGCAGACCCACAACCACCCACGGCAGGAGGGAGGAATAAAAGAAACGTGGAATGAGTTGGCTAATTCAACTACATTGGAAAGTTGGAAAAAAGAAAACAAACTACCCATTTTAAATTCTTAGCTTGGTACATAATCAGAAGACCAGAGAACTTTTATAATTTCCTTAAAATAATGGTTTTCAAACTTCAGCATTCATAAGAATCCCTTGAAGCGCTTGTTAGAGTATAAACTGTGAGTCCCCATCCACTAGAGTTTCTGATTCTAGTACGTAGCCCAACCGGTTACATTTCCAACCAGTTTCAAGGTGATGCTAATGCTGTTGGTCCAGGGGCCACACTTTGAGAATCTCTTCCCTAAGTGAATATTTTACCTCTTATACCTGCCAGGCAAATATAACTAAATATTAGATCCAACCATTTGCTGAAATACAACTTAAAAGTTAAATTTACAATGTCACTTGATCTCTTATATAAAGTTAGCACTTTAATTAGGAAAGCCTGGGGCACTATGAATGAGAATGGGGCTATTTGAATGCAATTAGATGACTCTAAGTACCTGAAACTCCAAGTCCCAATGAAGGCTCCAAACCAGCAAATGTAGCCCTCCCACTTCTGTCAAATAAATCTTCCTTGCTTGAAGGTCCAATGCAATTGTACCCATAGTAATTACCTTGCAAGAAGATGCCAATTTCTCCTTATGCTCCAGACTTCCACTTCTCATTCACTCCAGACATAGAGTCAGGTCCTAGCAGACTCCAGGGATGTATAATAAGTATAAAATCTGACCAAGAAGAAGAAACTTTACACTAAAAAGAATAATCTTGGGTGGACGTGGTTGCTCACGACTGTAAGCCTCACACTCTAGGAGGCTGAGATGAGAACTCCTGCTTGAGCTCAGGAATTCAAGATCACCCTGAGTAAGAGTGAGACCCTGTCTCTACTAAAAATAGAAAAATTAACCAGAAATCATGGCATGCTCCTATAGTCCCAGCTACTCAGGAGACTGAGATAAGAGGATTGCTTGAGCCCAGAGCTTGAGATTGTAGTGGGCCATGATGATTACATTCTACTCAAAATGATCAAGCAAGACTCTAGCTCAAAAAGAATAAAAACGTAATATTTTGCTAATTCATATTGGCATAATTGTGTGCTGAATAACCATAGAGGTGCAATGTGGTGCCATGTATGTATATCGCAGAGAGTTTCACACGTGTAGAAGCTAGAAAGCTAAAAATAAATTCCCTTCTCCTTTACAGCTAGTTTCTGGAAGTGATTTAAAGTCTACCAATCAGAGGAGTTCAACGAGATTTGGGAAATAGAAGTGAGGCAGCAATGCACTTCTACTCCTTCTGTGCTCTTTGCTGGCAGGAATAATAATGGTTAGCGCTGGCTGAGTCCCAGTGGCTCGTCAGGAGCTTTGCAGATTTCAAGAGCCAGGGCAGAAACTCCACTTTGCTGATGTAGATTGCCGCAGGCATGGCATTCATCTGGATCCAGGTGCAGTAACAGTTTTTTGATTATTACAGCTTCCTGATTATGGTAATTACCTGGTATGACAACTTACTGACCTTGGTCAGAGCAGCTTGGTTCTGGAGCCAGTGATTTCTTGATCATAGAAGATGTACTAGCTGCTTTGTTGGGCCAATACTGTTGGTTTCAGGTAGCCATTACTAAAAGTACAACCTAGACTTTTCAGATCTCTCAATAACTGTAAACTATTCAATACCTTATAATAAATGCTTTCCTGCTTAACTAACTAGAATAGATCCATCCCTCAAAAAGGAACTCTGATAGCATATGTGTAAAAGTGCCTGCAGGATATATTCTCAGAAGTGTAATTGCTGGGTTATAGGGTTGAGTTACATTGTTTACGTGACTAGATATTGCCAAATTGTTCTCTAAATTGTTGTGCCACTTTGTATTCCCATCAGAAAATCCCACCAAAATTTGTGATTGTGACGCTTTTAATTTTTGCTAAATTTATGGGTGCAAGAAGGATCTCATTTTAATTTGATGTTTCTCAATTAATAATTTTTTGTACATTGATTGTTATTGAGTTTTCTTTTGTTTTTTTTTTTTTTGTTTGTTTGTTTTTTGTTTTTGAGACAGAGCCTCAAGCTGTCACCCTGGGTAGAGTGTTGTGGCATCACAGCTCACAGCAACCTCCAATTCCTGGGCTCAAGAGAGTCTCCTGCCTCCGCCTCCCAAGTAGCTGGGACTACAAGCGCCCGCCACAACACTGGCCATTTTTTGGTTGCCGCCGTCATTGTTGTTTGGCAGGCTCGGGCTGGATTAGAACCCGCCATCTCAGGTGTACGTGGCTGGCGCCTTAGCCTTTTGGGCCACAGGCGCTGAGCCTGAGTTTTCTTTTGTAGTAAATTTCTTGCTCATGTAATTTGTTCCCTTTTTTGTTGACTTGTTTATCTCTTTACTGATTTATATGAGTTCTTTATTCTGGATACTGAATCTTTGTAAATGAAATGTCTTCTACCTAATAGTATGCCTTTTCACTAATGCTACTATTACTAGACAAAAAAAATCACATTAATGAAGTTATTTATCAATTATTTCCTTTATTGCTCATGCTTTTAGTGTCTTATACCTGTTCTCTTTTGGTTCCCATTTGTGTGGAATGCTCTTTCCTATCCCTTCACCCTGAGTCTTTGTGGGTCCTTCTGGGTTAGATGATTTACTGGAGACAGCAGATACTTGAGTTATGTTTTTTTACTCATTCAGCCAGTCTATGTCTTTTGAGTGGAGCACTCAGACTATTTATGAAATGAGTAATGGTAAAGACATGTGGATACTGTAATATTTTGTTGCTTTATACTTTGTTGCTTTGTTTTCGCGCTTGTGCTATTGTTTTATACAAGCTATAAGCATTAACTTTGGGGTGATTTTACACTGGTGGGTATCTATTGTGCTAATCTGTGTATGATGTTGTTCTGAGTATTTCCTATATTTTAGGCCTATTTATAACAAATTTCCTGAGTATTTACTTTTCTCGAAAAGATTTTATGTCTCCATTGTTTATGAAACTTAGTTTTACAGTATACAAGCGTCTTGGCTGGCAATTCTTCTGTTTAAGAAGTCTGAAGATGAAACTTTGTTTTTTCTAGTTTTCAAGTTCTCCACTGAGAAATCTGCTGTTAGCCTGATAGGTTTTTCACAGGTTAGCTGCTGCTTTTGTCTTGCTGCTTCTAGAATTTTCTCCCTCCTTTGACTTTGGCCAGGTTGATTACTACGTCTTAGAGATGTTCCATTTGCTATGAATTTTCCTGCTGTTCAATGAGCATCTTGTTCCTGGATGTCTGAATCTCTGGTGCTACCAGGGTAATTTTCCTCCTTTTTACTCTCCCTTCTTTTCCCTGATATACATAGCTTGTATATTAGTTTGCATATTTCTATGAGTGATTATTCTGCCTTTTAAAATTCTCTTTTCTACATCTTTGAATGATTGGAAGTAGCCAAGAGCCTTGTCATCAAGCTCTGAGAGATTCTTTCTTTTGCTTAGTTTAGCCTATTGCTGAAGTTTTCTGCCATGTTTTGAAATCCTGAAGCGAGTCTTTTATCTCTTTACATTCTATTATATTCTTTCTTACATTGTCTAGCTCTTTAGTGACTTTTTCACTGATCTCCTTAAATATTTTTATTTTTGCTTCTTTTTGTTAGTTTTCTACTTTCTTTTCATTTCTATTCATCTCACTGCCATTTATATTCTGAGCTCCAATTCTGACATTTTGACAATTTCCTTTTGGTAGAGGACCATTACTGTAGGTCCCTTATGATCCCTTTGGGAGAGTTTTTTTCATGTTGCTAGAGTTCTTTTGCTTGTTTCTTCACATCAGAATCCTCTTCTCTCAGCTCCGGGCTGATATGTTTTCTAGGAACTCTCCTTTTCCTTCACTCCAAATGTCCCCTGTTGCTTCTCTAGAGTTGTACAGTGTCCTTTCCAAGAAGACCATCTGTAGATGGGCATCTGCCTACAATTTTCAATCCTCTCCCTGAGAGCAGAGTGTGTAATCTGCTTTTCTGGGTTTCCCCCAAGGCCTTGTGTGTGTGTGTTATACAAGAAATTCTTCCTTTCTTACATGTAATAAAGATATTTCCTATGTCTTCTTTTAAAAGGTTTGAGCTAGGCTGGGCGCAGTGGCTCACACCTGCAATCCCAGCACTCTGGGAGGCTGAAGTGGGTAGACTGCTTGAGCTCAAGAGTTTGAGAGCAGCATGAAAGCAAAAACAAAAAAATAGCAAAAACTTGTTTCTATTAAAAATAGAAAAACTGAAGCAAGCAGATCACTTGAGCCCAAGAGTTGCAGGTTTCTGTGATCTATGACACCATAGCACTTTTACCCAGGGAGACACAGCTTGAGACTCTGTCTCAAAGAAAATAAAAATAAAAATAAAAAATAATGAAAGTTTTGAGCTTTTTCATTTTTACCTCTGCAGTAAATCTTGAATTTATTTTTGTAGATATGTATAATGTAATTTTATTTTTTGCTTATGAAAAACAAGTTGTTTTAGCACTTTTTGTTAAGAAGTTTGTCCTTAGCGCACTGATTCTTTAAAATAAATTACTTTTTTTAATTGTACATACTTAGTTGTACAACATGGTGTTTTGATATACATAGTAAAATGATTACTACAGGTAAGCAAATTAACATATCCATCACCTTCCATAGTTACCTCTCTTTTTTTTTCTTTTGTGTATATGTTTGTCTATATGTACACTCGTGTGTTAAAGGTACCTAAAATCTACTCACATAGCACATATTTAATATATAATACAATGTTATTAACCATAGTCCTCATGCTGTTCATTAGATCTCTGGACTTATTTTTCCTATATAATTGCACGTTTGTACCCACCAACTCACGTCTACCCATTTCCTCCCCCTTCATACTCCTGGTAACCACCTTTTTACTCTCTGTTTCTACTTTTTTTTTAATATCCCACATATAAGTGTGATTATGTAATATATTTCTTTCTGTGTATTGCTCATTTAACTTAGCAAAATGTCCTCTTGGTTCATCCAAATTTCATTTTGTATATAAATGCATATAAACATATAGACACTACAATTTCTTTATTCATTCATCTATCAATGGACACTTAGGAGGTTGTTTCTATATCTTGGCTCCCTTACAATACAGACTTAATGATACTGGTGACCTATTCCACATTTTTTTCTTTTCTTTTTTTTTTTTTTTGAGACAGAGCCTCAAGCTGTCACCCTGGATAGAGTGCAGTGGCATCACAGCTCACAGCAACCTCCAATTCCTGGGCTCAAGCGAGTCTCCTGCCTCCACCTCCCAAGTAGCTGGGACTACAGGCGCCCGCCACAACGCCCGGTCATTTTTTGGTTACAGCTGTCACTGTTGGTTGGCAGGTCCTGGGGCTGGATTCGAACCAGCCAGCTTAGGTGTACATGGCTGGCACCTTAGCCCGTTGAGCCACAGGAGCCAAGCCAACGACTTCAAATTTTGCTGCAATGAAACATAATGGTATGTGTCTCTTTGTGCACATGTAAAGTTTCTCCAGGCTGGAAGTGAAGTTGCTGGACCCATAGGGTGTGTGTGTCTTCCGCTCTGTAAGATATTACCAAATTGCTTTCCAAAATTTTATACCAATTTACAGCAGGATGGAGATGATGTGCTTCTCCACACCCCTGCTCTAGTGGACAATGCTGGTGCCTCACACAGTTGCCCTTTTCAGGCTGGTACATCCCTGGCCCAGCTGCTGTGTGTGGTGGTTGCTAATGGCTCCCAGATACCCCTTTGCTGGAGGATTGCCCTTGACCATGGGAGTCTCCCATCCTGTATCCCCTGTATGATTCCAAGCCCACAGTAGGCCTCTAGTCATCTTTGTTGTTTTGAATTGAGTCCAAAGGGTAGGCAGAAAAGGCAGAAGCAAGAGAAAGAAACTGTGGACCCTGTCTCCCGTGACCTTGGGCCTCTCAAGTTCTAAGGCAACAGAAGATAAGGGTAGAAGAAGAGGAGGGAGGAAGAAAAGAGAGAAGGGCTCCAAGGAGGAGGATATATGCTCCAAAGCTGTTCCACCAGGCAGGTGGACCAGATGGTGGGGCAGGGCGAGCCTCCCTGGGGCGTTGACAAGGATACTGAAAACCCCATAGCATCCCCTGCCAGAAAAGCCAATTCTGCCTCCATCATACCCTTGCCCACTCACTCCTTCATGTCCTTGCTTTTCTGTTTCTGTCATACCGAGTTCCCTGCTCCCACTCACTCAGCTTATTGTTCACTATCTGCACCGTCAGTGCAGTGAACACTGCCTCTTCATTGTGGCAGCTTTAGTCGAATGAATGAATGGATAAGCCTCCACAGAGGATTTTTAATAGAAGACAAAAGACTTTATGGACGTTCCAAATTTATAACTCCTCCCCAAGTGTTACCAACCCTGCACATACATTCATGGTGCACAGGCACTTCCAAGAATGAAACCACAGCCCATTTCCCATAACAAAGCTGGTTTCTCTTTCTTTTTCCCCTCCCTGCTCACACTGCCCCACTCCCTCCTCACTCTTTGTGATCCTGTGGGACAGGCCCCACCCACTCTCTGGGCTGACCAAAGTTCCAGGCCACACTCCCTTCCTCTCTTTTTACTTCGAGCACACATTCTTGGTAGCCTTTAAAACTCCTCTCTGTAAAATCCATGGGCCCCACCCTCACCCTGCCTCTCTGCAGCCCCACCTCAGCCAGGGCCACTTCCTCAGAAGTGGACCCACCCTACCCATGTCCTCACTATTCCTGTGTCCCTTCCAGCTCACAGATCACTGTTCACTGTCACCCTCATCCCACTTCCTCCACTTCCTTCCCCAAGACACATGCACACACACACATACACAACCGCACGCTGAGGAACCACTGAAATATGCCTTCCTCTGTGTGTTTTTCCATTTGGATCCTGGCCCTTAAGCCACCTTCCTACTCCTGCATAGCACTGGCTTCCTCTGGGCAGGTGTTGCCAACCTAGATCACCTTTCATTCTGGTCCCTGGACCATGGGCACTGTGACAGACAGAATATTGACCCTTCAAGAGCTCCGCATCCTGACCTCCACAACCTGTGAATATATTACTTTACATGGCTTAAGGGACTTTGTGATGTGTTTAAGGATCTTGAGAGGAAGAGATTATCCTGGATTATGCAAATTGGTCCAATATAATCACAAGGGTCTTCATAAAGGGAAGAGGGAAGCAAGAGCATCATCAAAGAAGATGTAATGATGAAAAAAGATATATAACAAATAAGCTTAAAATGATACACGTGTTATTTTACCTTCCTCTGTGTGTGTGTGAGAGAGAGAGAGGAATTTGGAGATGTTATTTGGTTATATTGCTGGCCTTGAAGATGGTAGAGGAGGCCACAAGCTAAATTTAGAATACAGGAAGGCTGAAAAAGTTGCCAAGGCAAGGAAACAATCCATCTCCTATAGCAGTGATTTTCAAGCAATGTGCTGTGGCACACCGAGGATCTTAGGTGTACTGTGAAAATTTTTAAAGATCATTATTTAAATTATTTTCAAAAGAAGTTCAGCACAGGAAAGGTGGCTCACGTCTGTAATCCTAGCAGTCTGGGAGGCTGAGGCAGGTGGATCACCCGAGCTCAGGAGTTCTAGATCAGCTTGAACAAAAGCAAGATCCCATCTTTTAAAATAGCCAGGCATTGTGGGGGGCACCTGTAGTCCCAGCTACCCAGGAGACTGAGGCAAGAGGACCACTTGAGCCCAAAGAGTTGGAGTTTGCTGTGAGCTACAATGCCACAGCACTCTATGAAGGGTGACTGAGTGAGACTCTGTCTCAAAAAAAAAAAAGTTCAAAGCACAGTAACCATATTCTTTTCTTTACTCTTTGTTTTGATCAACATAATTTAAATGTGCATGGAAGTTTAACTATCAGTTCAAGTGTGCTATGAGATAAAAAAAAAGGTTGGAAGGGCGGCACCTGTGGCTCAGTGGGGAGGGCACCAGCCCCATATGCTGGTGGCAGGTTCAAACCCAGCCCCGGCCAAAAACTGCAAAAAATAAAATAAAAATAAAATTGGTTAACCTTTTAAAAAAATGAAAATTAAAAAAAAGGTTGGAAAACAATGTCCTAGAGTCTCTAGAAGCAACATAGCCTTTCCAACGCCTTAATTTTAGCTCAGTAAAACCCAGTTTGGATTTCTGACCTTTAGGACTGTAAGACATTTTGAGCTAATTTGTTACAGCAGTGACAAGAAACTCACTGGCACCAATATGTACAACTCTAATAGTTATCAGTGTACAGCCTGGGCAGCTATTTGTGTCAGTCCTGCGTAGATGCCTTTGCTGGTTGCAATTTGTCTATGATGTCCTTCAGTAGTTGTCTTAGTTTTACTTCCTCCTGAAGCACTCTTTGAGACAAGGAACTGGATTCAAGTAGTATAAGTGGGATGTAACACTAGGCAACACTGGTAGGGGAGTGGGAAGGTGAGGCAGGAAAGGGAAGGCAGTCAATAAAGGGTGGGTTATTAACAAGTTACACCTGTGAGCAACTAGCACTCAAATCCCAGAGAACTCTGGGAGCCAATGTGGAACATGCCTCGGTGTTACCCTACCAGAAGGTAAAGGGAACTGGTTATGTACACACGAAGTCACTGGTTGAGGCTGTGAAGGGGTGTGGGAGATTGTCTGGTCTCTGGCCATCACAGACAGAACCACCTTCATGCTTTGGAGAAAGCCTCAGGCAGAGATGTGGATTCTAGCTACAGAGCACATGGAGTTCATTCATTGTAACTTTTGACATCTAGTTCCTGGCTCTTTTTTGAGTTCCAAAGTCTATTAGAGGGATGTTCACATCTAGAAAGATAGGGCAGATGTACTTTTCCTTATTCCTCTAGCTAAGTACAGCTGACAACCCTGGACATTACTTATAAAACATAAGAAGACTGAAAAATAGAAAGAAGAAGGCAGAACAGCCAGGGAGATGAGGGCCTGAAGGATGACGTGATAGTAAGTTCTATAGGTTTTCTTACTTGTTACACATATCTCACACTGGATACTGGCAGCAACCCAGAAATGCCTCAACAAGGGTAGATAAAAAATAAAGCCCTAAGAAAAGCCTGCTGTCTCTTGTCAAAGGACCACAGAAGGAGTAGCCTAGCAAGACAGAAAATGTTTAGACAATGTATGTTCTACTACAGCCAGACCCCACACAAAAAACACAACCCCACTCCCACCCCCACCGCACCAGCAAAGGCTAAGTAGGAAGCCTAAATATCCACCCTCACCAAAAAGTAAGGAGGAGCCCCTGGTGGAAGTATCAGAGAAGGCTGAGTAGTGAATCAGGCTTTTCATTCTATGTATTGATCCTTCTGTATATCCTATAGAAGCCCCTTCCACCCTCAGTGGAGACTATTTGGGGACATAGGACTCCCACCTCCACCTGGCATCAATGAGGCACTCTGTCTCCCAGCTGGTGGGTTCAAAGGAGGCCTCCTGGAGAGTCAGGACTTACAACTTGCATGAAACAAAAGACAGTCAACAGACACCAACACCAAGATGACACAAAAGTTTAAATTACCTGACAAGAATCTTAAAGCAACCATAAAATGGTACAAGTGGTCCAGTGAAGAATTACAAACACATTTGAAACAAATGAAACTTTAAAAAGTCTTGGCGAAGGCATAGAAAATCTCAGCAAAGAAATAGAAGCTACAAAGATGAACAGATGAACCAAACAGAAATTTTGGGACTGAAAAATACAATAATGAAATTAAAAACTCAGGTGATGAGTTCAATAGCAGAGTGGAGGAGGCAGAGAAAGGAAAGGGTGAATGAATGAGATAGAAAACAGAGACAAAATATAGGGAAAAAGGGAAGAAAGGAGAGGAAAGGAGAGAAGGAAGGAGGTGCAGTAGCTCATGCCTGCATCCCAGAACTTTGGGAGGCTGAGGCAGGAGTATTACTTGAGCCCAGGAATTTAAAGCTGCACTGAGCTATGCCTGGGCAACACGGTGAGACCCTGTCTCAAAAAAAGAAAGAAAAGAAGGAAGGCAGAGAAGGAGGGAGGGAGGAAAGAAAGGAAGGAAAGAAAGAAGGAAGGAAGGAAGAAGGGAGGGAGGGAAGGAGGAAAGGAAGGAAGGAAGAAAGGAAGAAAGGAAGGAAGGAAGAAAGGAAGGAAAGAAGGAAGGAAGAAAGGAAGGAAAGAAGGACCAGTGAGACCATAACAAAAGATCTAATGTTCATATCATGTGAGTTCTAGAAGGAAAGGGAAAAAACTGTGAATCTGAAAAGTACAGTAGTCCTGTCTTATTCTGGTTTCCTTTTCTGTGGTTTCAGTTACCCATAGTATAATACAGTAAACTATTTTGAGAGAGATCCCACATTCACATAAGCTTTATTATATTGTTATAGTTATTCTATTTCATTATTAGTTATTATCTCTTACTGTACCTAATCTATAAACTAAACTTTATTCCAAGTATATAGGTATGGAAAAAACATAGCATATATAAGGTTTAGTACAATCCAAAGTTTCAGGTATCTACTGGAGATCTTGGAACGTAGCCCCTGAGAGTCTGTGACAACAATGACAGTTGTCATGTTGGTGATTGAAAGGGGGGCACTCGACCAGCATAAACTTCACAGAACACCAAGGCTCGTATGAAAGGTCTTTATTGGCAGCGGATCCTGCAGAGCAGCATTAAGCAGGAGGGAAAAGAGGGAGAGAGAGAGAAAGAGAGAGACAGGGGAAGAGAGGAGAGGAGAGGGGAGAGAGAGAGAGAGAGAGAGAGACACGAGACACATGGGGGAGAGAGGGGGAGAAAGAGAGAAGAGAGAGAGACGAGGGAAGAGAGGAGAGGAGAGAAGGTAGAGAGAAGAGGGGAGAGAGAGAGAGACACGAGACACACAGGGCGAGAGAGAGAAAAGAAAAAGAGCAAAGGACAAGGGCACCTTATATAGGCTGGGTTAGGGGAAGTGATGGGATGGTAGAATAGCCAATAAGCAGTTACTGTTCTGGCGCAAAGAGCCGTTGGGGGGCGGGCCATAAGTTTGAAATTTTCAGTGGGTAATTGGGATGGGGGGATGAAGTTTTGCAATTATCTAACAGTGATGACTGTCTTTAACACATCTATCTGTTGAGTCTCTCTGCTCTAATTCTCCTAAGTGGATCCTCTGTCTTTCTCTTTGGTTTACTTGCTAGGTTGGTAGAGCTTAGACTAGAAAAGGAGGCAAGAAATTGTGCATATTTGAAATTGTTTTCTTTCTACTCATTTCTTGATTGATACTTTGGCTATAGAATTCTAGATTGGCAATATTTTTTTGTCAGAATGTTGAAAATATTACTCTAGTATTATTCCAATGTTACTGGAATAGTTGCAGTTAAAAGAAGTCTGAAGCCAGTCTGCTTCTTGAGACTTGGTTTGTGACTTACTTCTTTCTTTATGCAAGCTTCTGGAATCTTTTCCTTGTCCCAAGGGTTCTGAAATTTCACTATTATGTGCCTTGGTGGGGTCTATTTCTCCCCCATTGAACTGGGTAGGTTGCCTTTAACCTAGCAATTTATGTTTTTCAGTTTAGGAAATTTTTCTTGAATTGTCTCGTTGATGATTTCCTTCACTCCTTTTATTCAGATGTGAAACTTTCTGCACTGTTGCTCATACATTCCACATTTTTTCTTTCCTGCTTTTCATTGTTTTTATCATTTGGATCTATTTTTTGTGAGACATTGTAGACTTTTCCAAAGTCATCTTTTGAGTTTTTCATTTCATTTTTTTCTCTCCCCTCTCCTCCACCCCCTTCCCTCTCTCCCTCTCGCCCTCTCTCTTTTTTTTTTTTTTTTTAAGACAGAGCCTCAAGCTGTCGCCCTGGGTAGAGTGCCGTGGCATTACAGCTCACAGCAACCTCCAATTCCTGGGCTCAAGCGAGTCTCTTGCCTCCGCCTCCCAAGTAACTGGGACTACAGGCGCCCACCACAACGCCTGGCCATTTTTTGGTTGCAGCCGTCATTGTTGTTTGGCGGGCCTGGGGGCTGGATTCGAACCCGCCAGCTTAGGTGTACGTGGCTGGTGCCTTAGCCCGTTGAGCCACAGGCGCCGAGCCTCTCTCTTTCTTTTTAAAGATAGAGTCTCATTCTGTTCCCTGGCTAGAATGCCATGGAGTCAGCCTAGCTTACTGCAACTTCAAACTCCTGGGTTCAAATAATCTTCCCACCTCAGCCACCTGAGTAACTGGGACTACAGGCACCTGCCACTATGCTGGGCTAATGTTTTCTATTTTTAGTAGAGAAAGGATCTTGCTCTTGCTCAGGCTTGTCTTCAACCCTTGAGCTCAAGGGATCCTCCCACCTAGGCCTCCCAGAGTGCTCCCACCTGCGTTTTTCCTTTTTGCTCTTGTCCAAGTGTGTGTTTTAATTTTAAAGATTATTTTTGTTTCCTGCCTTAAAATAGCATGTTTTCTTGTTTCATGGATGTAATATCATTTCTTATCCTTGAGAATAAGACTTAGTTTCCTTCCACATTGCTTTTTTCTATTTATTTGGATTGTTAGTTTGCTTGTTTTAATTTGCTTTTATTATTATTTGTTCTCTATCTTCCATGTTAGCAGCTTTCCTCTGATATGTGGTGACTTGAATTGGTGTCCTGCCCAATCCCCTAGCTGCCCTGAGTCTTGGTTATTAATGCATCAGAGCAGCCCTTTCTCTAGAGAATTGTCCTCAGCCAGCAGCTGCCTTGCCTGGGAAGTTATGCCCACCTCTCTGGCAGCCCATAACTCATGATTGATTGATATGTGGGTTCAAAAAACTGGCCCTTTTGCTTCAAGATGAGATCAATTCTGTGGTGCAGTTGACACTCCAGGGCTCCCTGTGGATCGGATTGAGGCTAGACTCCAGCCAAGATCACATCCTTGTTCCTTTCCCTTTTAGGCTGCAACTGCGGCTGGAAGGGACAGTTCTTCTGAGAGCTTGCCCTCAATAAATCTCAGGCACTGAATCCCCATTGTAGCCTCTGTTTCTAGGGAACCTAAGACATAAGCTTTGGCTGTCTGCTTTTGGTTAAGAATAAAGACCTGAAAGGCTTTTTGAAAAGCCCCTGAGTAAGGAGTCAGGCTTGTCAACCGAGAGATTCACTGCAGGAAGACACGGGTAGTCATTTATTGGTCACTAATGCCAGTACCCCTAGTTATTTCCTTTTTAGCTGCTCGGAGTTTCCCGAGAAGAGAGCTGCCAGTGATTCGGGAAGTAAGCAGAGGGGAAAGCTGAGGATCTCAGCATGCAGAGAGGAAATATTCACTTAATACTGCCAGGTGAGGTGTCCTCTACCCTTTGTTTTACTCTCTCCAAAGATTAAATCTCCAACCCTCTGCCTGGGAGCGAGGGGCCAGCAGCAAGGACGGTAAGAGAAGGGAATTAAAACTGCTGCCCAGTAACCTTTCACCCAGTTCTCCTAATTTTTGGCTTGCTGGCTAGGTCAAAACTAGAGGTTTTGAAGACTGCCAATTCCTTTAGTTATTTTATTTATTTATTTTTTAGGATTTTTGCCACAAAAACAGGGCTGTTCTCAACTTTCCCCAGGTTTCAGCTTTCATGGGGCTGCTAAGTCAATTACCACACAACCATCTGTTTTCCAGCTTCGAATTTTTTTTGGCTATTGTCTCTTCTTCTGTTCTCTCTGTCTTCATGAGTTTATGTTCGGTTTTGTTTTTAAAAATCCTTCTATAATACTTTGTGAGTTTCAAGAGAAGCAAAAGTAGCTATAGGATTCAAAGCACCATCTTAACCTGAAAAAAAGACTCCAATGGTAGTAGGAAGACATTTCCTCCCAGTGTTCTTCTTATGATACAGACAGGCAAGTAAGAAACACCAAGGAATGGGGCTAAGGGGCTGGAATGGAGGCTGCATCTCCCCATGGATGTTACTGCTCCCCATAGAGTCTAAGCTTTTTCCCTTCATCATAGCCTGAACCAACCTTTGAGGGCATAAAAGGCTAAGCCATATTATGATTATGTAGATTGGAAGGACAGGAAGCCAAGATAAATCAGAGAAGCATGCCTGGAGGAGGTGCTGCAGCAGCCAGAGAAACAAAAGATGCTGAGTCTTCTTAACTGTACAGTGCCCTCATCTTCCTAACGAGAGAGTTCATCTTTTCCAACTCTGTGTCTATGACTGTGATAACACAAGTCATTCCAGAAAGCCAGCCTGCCTTTTTTTTTGCAGTTTTTGGCCAGGACTGGGTTTGAACCCACCACCTCCAGCATATGGGACTGGCGCCCTACTCCTTTGAGTCACAGGTGCCGCCCGCCAGCCTGCTTTTTTGCCCTCTCTTTCCTGTCCCTTGCTTTGAGATGAGGAGTTGGTGATTGAGAGCTATTTGGGTACACTGCAAAAGTTGAAATGGAGGAAGATGACAACCAGAAATCCTTTTTACTAGAACAAAGTAAAAATCCTTTTTTTTTTTTTTGTAGAGACAGAGTCTCACTTTATCGCCCTGGGTAGAGTGCCGTGGCGTCACACTGCTCACAGCAACCTCCAGCTCCTGGGCTTAAGCGATTCTCTTGCCTCAGCCTCCCTAGTAGCTGGGACTACAG